>PVJC01010956.1:0-42531 GCA_004026665.1 Murina feae | reverse complement strand
AGTGCACAGAGCGGCTGCAGGGCGGGACAGCGCAGGACCCAGGACCCGTGATGGGAAAGAGGCGGCAGGGTTGGAGGGCACCGGGAAGTGGGTAAGAGGCGGCAGGGGGCGGTCTCGGCCTGCTTGGTGGCTGCCCAGGCCCTTTGAGGGGCATCGTGGAGCGGGAAAGCAAGGCTGCAGGGGCCGGGGTCCTGCTTGGCAGCTCCCCAGACCCCTTGGCAGCACCGGGAAGTGGGAAAGGAAGGCAGCAGGGGGCGGGTGAGTGGAAAAGAGTTGGCGGCCTGCTTGGTGGCTTCCCAGGTCCCTTCCGAGGATCAGGGAGCAGGAAAAGGCTGGTCTGACCACGAGGCGGGGTTTTCCCTGCTTTCTGGTGGCTGGAGCAAGATGGGCAGTAGGCAAACTTGGGAGGCAGGCCACACCCAGCCCTGGCCACGCTCAAAAAAGTGAACAACATGCAGGGGAGGGCAAGAGGCTGAGAGATCAACATAGAGGGGGTGCCTGCTCCAAGCCTGGGGGCAGGCCCCCGGCAGGTAGACACACACAGGAGGACTGCTCCGAGCCTCAGATGCGGCTGGGGGCAGGTCCCCAGTGGTGACACACACACACATACACACACACACACAAAAGGCGCCTGGCAGACTGGGGCCATCATAGGACATCCACTGAGGGGTCCCAGACTGTCAGAGGGCACAGGCCGGGCTGAGGGACTCCCTCCACCCCAAGTGCACAAATTTTTGTGCACCGGGCCCCTAGTGTATATATATATATATATATATATATATATATATATATATATATATATATATTTTAACTAATCTGAGAGAGGGGGCACTCTTAGTATATTCTGGAAAGTATTTCAAAGCCACTGATGAGTCTTCAGTATATTTAGTGGATTTATGACCTCCTAAGTTCAAAACTAAAAAATATTGATAGGGATGGTTGAGGAAATAACGTTTGGGGGCAAAATATTATGAAAATATTATGGAGGTTTTAGAAAGAAGACAAATGAGAAAACTGAATTAAAAAGAAAGATGTGGAAAAATAGAGCTATGTTCCATCACAATTCTCATAGTCAAGGAAATAGCTTTCCTAAGGCCCCTAAACTCAAGGTAGTTATTGAAAGACACACACACCACACCACACTACACAATATGTCTGGAAGTTACCAAAGCCAAAAGACCTGTTGAAAACTTGTTAAAGCAGCAGTGCTGAGGTTAACAGGCATCACTGAAGGTACAAGAGAGAAAGTGTCAAGCTGGGATCCAGGTGCCACCCTGACCAGTGACACCTGAGCACCAGGCAGAGCCTCAGAGCCTGGGCAGATCCAACCAGAAGGCACAGATGTAAAGGTTTAATTATGAAGAGCAAGAGTTCTAAAATGTCCCAGAAGTTCTAAGAAGAAAAATATATAAACACTTTGAAGAGGGAGAGGGCTCCATTTTTAAAAACTCTCCTGCCCCATCTGAGGGTGAAGCAAAAAAAGATGAGAAGTGGACACAGAATATAGGTCAAAGAATAAGAAAATTGCTGAATCTCTGTGGAAGGCCTTAAAAGGGAAATGTAACTACAACAAACAAAAGATAAATTCCATGTCATATATTTATAGACTAGAGGTGCAGCGCAGGAAATTCATGCATGGGGGGAGGGTGGGGGTTCCCTTAGCCCAGCCTGCCCCCTTTCACAGTCCAGAACCCCTTAGAGGATGTCCTACTGATGGCCCCAGTCTGGCAGGTGCCGTGTGTGTGTGTGTACGTGTGTGTGTGTGTGTGTGTGTGTGTGTGACCACTAGGGACCTGCCCCCAGCCGCATCTGAGGCTCAGAGCAGTCGTCCTGTGTGGTCCTGTGTGTGTGTCTATCTGCTGGGGGCCTGCCCCCAGGCTTGGAGCAGGCACCCCTCTGTGATGATCTCTCAGACTCCTGCCATCCCCTGCATGTTGTTCTCTTTTTTGAGCTGTGGCCAGGGCTGGGTGCTGCCTGCTGGTCAGGCTTGCCTGCTCCCCATCTTTCTCCAGCCACTGGAGAGCAGGGAAAACCCCACTTGCCTTGCAGCCAGGCCAGTTTTTCCTGCTCCCTGATCCCCCCAAGGGGACTGGGAAGCAGGCAAACACCTTCCACTGTCCTGTAGCCTCCGGCCTTTCCTGCTACAGATCTGCTCACAGGTTGTCGGGTTGTCGGTTGCTGAGGCAATGCCTGCTAGGCTCACGTTGCCAGTGTTATGCCCCAGCATCCTGCCCCACCACTATGGGCACCGCCATCTTTGTCTCAAAGTGATGGTTAATTTACATATTACTCTTTTATTATATAGGATATAATTCTGTAATAACTATATATGTTGTCAGATCAGTATGAGCCTAATTACTGTGGTGTGTGTGTGTATATATATAATTTGTTGTTGTTGTTATTGTTAACCATTCTTGGCTAGTTTCTCATTTGTAATTTCCACTTAGGTAAACCAAGAAAATTGCTTTCTCACTATAAAATGTTTTCACTATCAGATTATAATAATACAATCAATCAAAAAAAGTTTATTAAGCATCCACAAAATTGTGCTTCATTCAGAGGCATAGGGCTGGTGGGGAGGAAATTAAAACGACTAGCAAGACAGGAGCTTGAAATATAGGTGTGGAGATAAGATTCAAACATTTAAATAAACATTTAATTTTACAAAAAAAAAGAAAAGTTCAACTAGTATTCAAGAAGTGCAAACAGGAAATTGGATCTTGGGTCACTGGCTTGCCTGACGACTGAAGGTATTTTAAGAAAAGGAAATACTTCAACTAGGTTTCTGAAAGGAGGGGTTCGCATAGGTAGAGTTACTAAAAAAAGGCATCTTAAGTGAGGGGAATACAGTGAGCAGAGATAAAAGTGCAAAGCAAATGTTCTAGAAGAAGTAAGTTCTGGGGAATGCAAATAGATCCAATTGGCTAAAAAATGGTGAGCAGAAGATGTCATCTCAGATCCTACCTGAAAACTCCAATTGTCCTGGGTGTTTGAGGTTGGTGTTAACAGATACTTGTGTTAGTGACTGACTCAAGAGACTTACTTATTCCATCCTTCTGTATGTTTTTTATGTCCTTTTGCTACATGTGGCAAGTTTGAGGGAAGGGAGCACATTTATATTCTTTAAGAGAATTATCTAAAAGATCACAAACAACAAGTGTTAGCAAAAATGTGGAGAAAAGGGAACACTTGTGCACTGTTGGTGGGATGGAAAACTGGTGCAGCCACTATGGGAAATGATAAAGAGGTTCCTCAAAATATTAAAAATAGAACTACCATAAAAGGCAGCATTTCCATTTCTGGGTATTTATGTTAATTTAATGAAACAAATAATCTGGAAAAAAATATGGACCCCTATATTTACTGCAGCATTATTTGCAATAGCCAAAATATGGAAGCAAACTAGCTGTCCATCAATAGACAAATGGGTAAAGAAGATATGGTATATATATATATATATATATATATATATATATATATATATATATATATAATGGAATATTATTACTAAGTCATAAAAAATGAATTCTTGCTATTTGATGATAACATGAATAGTCCTAGAAGGTATTATGATAAGTGAAATAAGTCAGACAGAGGAAGACAAGTACTATATGTTTTTACTTATATGTGACATCTATAAAACAAAATAAAGAATAAACAGAACAGAAACAGGCTCAGAGATGCCGAGATGTTGACATATGAGAGAGGGTTTGGGGGATGACTTAAAAGTTGAAAGAAATTAAAAAGTACAAATTTCCAGTTATAAAAATAATAACAGGGATATAAAACACAGTATAGGAGTATGGGCAATAATACTGTAATAACTATATATGGTGTCAGATCAGTATGAGTCTAATCACTATATTGTATATCTGAAATTAATAAAATATGGTATGTCAAAATAATTGTAAAATATGTTATTAAAAAAAAAAGAAAAAAAGAATATGGCCAAAGACACATTGAAGACCACTGTCACTCTGGACTTCATATTATGAGAGAGAGTAAATTTCCTTATTCTTCAAGTCAGTTTGTGTCAGAGTTATTTTCTTATTTTCTGTCAAAAATTAAAAATGTTTCTAGTCAGGTTTAAACATTGGTTAAGATAATTCCATTCGTGTGTGTGAGGAGATAACTTTAATGTGCCAAAAGGAAATAAATGCCAACCTAGAATTCTATGATTCTACACCCAAGAAAAATATACCTGTATATCAATAATGACATTTCAGGGAAACAAAAACTAAAATGGTTCACCACCAGGTGAAGTATACATAAAGAGAGTCATTTCATAATGTTCAGTTTTAATTTAGCAGAAAGCTATTACAAATTTAAATCTGATTAGCTATCAAAATAAGACAAAATAGCCTCAAAATATGTGAAGCAAAATTTTACAGAAATCCAGGGAGAAATAAACAATTCACCACCCATCCTGGGACACTTTAACATAACTTTCTCAGTCACATAAAGCAGTAAGTAAAAAGAATAAAAAATATAGAAAATATTTGAAGAGCACAATTAACAAATGACTTAGACATAGAACACTATTACAGGAAAATTCAGAATACTGCTTTTTCTTTGTGTTTTGTTGTTGTTGTTGTTAATCCTCACTGGAGTATATTTTTTCCATTGATTTTTTTCTTTTTTTAAAGAGTAGAAGGGAGGGGTAGAAGACAGAGAGAGAGAGAGAAACATCTATGTGAAAAAGACACATCGATTGGTTGTCTCCTGCATGTGTACCCTGGTTCCAGGATCAAGCCTGTAACCAACCAAGGTATGTGTCTCTGACTATTATCGAACCCACCACCCTTCAGTCCAGGGGTCGACACTCCAACCACTGAGCCAAACAGAATACTGCCTTTTTCATGAACATGTGCAACAGTTTAAAAAAATTGACCATTCACAGCCTGAAATACTATACAATGAGAATCCTATATAATAAAAGTCTAATATGCTAAGTGTCTAGTCATTCAGTTGGCTGTTCAACCAATCAAAACATAATATGTTAATGATATGCAAAGGTTGCTCAACCATTCGCTATGATACGCACTGACCACCAGGGGGCAGACAGTTAACTGATCAACCAGTTGTTATGACTTGCACTGACCACCAGGGTACAGATACTCTGATGGGTAGTTTAGCTTGCTGCTGGGGTCCAGCTGAACAAGATTAAGCAAGACGGGCCAGACACACCCTGAAGCCCTCCCACAGTCTCTCCTTGGATGGCCAACCTCCCACACATCTTCTCAGCCCCGATTGTGCACTGGTAGGGTTCTTGGCCTGGCCTGCGCACCCTTGAAATCCAGGCTGAGAAACTCCTGACTGCACAAATTTCATGTACCAGGCCTCTAGTGAATGATATGCAGCTACCTACCCACAACCATACTGATGAATCTCACAAATAATCACATTTAGAAAAATGGCAAAACAGAAGTGTATATGCTGTACACTTTCATGTATGCAAAGTGTAAAGACAGCAAAACTAATCAAGGTTGTTAGAATCCAGAGTAGTGGGGGCAGTGACAGGAGCTTCTGGTTTTCTGACAATGTTCTGTGTCTAGATCTATGTGCTAATTACAAAGCTGCATTCAACTTGTGAACATATATCCAACTGTATATTTATGGTATGTGCACTTTTCTATATGTATATTAAAACTTGACAAACAAAAAGGTTGTTTAAATTACTCTAATGGTCTGAAAAGCAAATTTCAACACATATCAAAGAATTAATGTCACACTGGATATGATCTGAAGACAGTGAGATATAACTAGAACTCTATAACCCAAAGATTAAAGAGTATCTCTATGTGTAGAATATCTCTATGTGTTTGGATGATGAAAAAACATATTTCTGAATGACCTATAGGTTGAAGAAGATATTTGTAGGTAGAGCACAGGAGGTTTATTTCAGTGCAGTGGCTGATGCAATGCTGTGAGCACACTCCAGCAGTTCAGATCTTTCTGGCAAACCAGAAAGATGGCAAGGCCCGCCTGAGCCCCTCCTACAGCCAGGTACACAGTATCCCAACCTTTATACTCATTGGCTCCCTAATAAGACGTTCTATGATTGGCCACCTCTGCTATACATAATGCTGTACTTCCTCAATAAAATTAGACCTGCATCACAGAACCTTGTCTCCGGAGTCGTGCATGCAAGCGTCCTAGCGCTAGGGGCTCTGTCGTCCTCACCCCTGGGAGACCCCCTGCTTCAGATATTAAAAAGAAATTAGAAATATATTGAATGCTTGATAAAGAAAATATTATATATGAAAATTTGTGATGAAAATATTGATAACTTGATATGGCCCAGATTATATTCAATTTTGGTAAATGTACCTTTAAGCTTTTAAAGAGTTTGTATTTTGCAATTGTTGGGTGGTTTCGTACCTACACACCTATTTGTTTGTTTTAATATTCAAATCTTCCACATTCTTATTGATAAGAAAATTATATCTTGTAAGTTCTACTTACTACTTAGATACATTTAATAATTAATAATTGAATATTCAATACATTGCAATAATTTTTACATCTATATGTAAATGTAGATATGCATATGTAAGGCAATCAATGAATGTAAATTATCATTAGCTTTTAATAGCTAACATTTGAATGATACTTTGCAGTTAAAGAAAACACACAGATAATAGTGGAGTGAAGGCCTGGAGTGGTGCAGAGTAGAGAGGGTCAATGGGGAAATAAAAGAAACATTGTAATACTTTCATAATAAAGACAATTTTTTTTTAAAAAAAAGCATCCACTTTTCTGCCATTTGATTTTCTCATCATCACTCTGAGGGAGCACTATTCTCTCAGTTGAAAAACTGATCAAAGTGAGAAGAGGATAGATGACTTTCCTGAGACAAAAGCTAATCGAAAGTAGAGTAGAACCATGTTTCTGGCTACAAATATATTGCTGTTTCCAATACCTTATACAATATTTTGCTATAATACATAGAAGAGATTAGATACAAAGGTCTATATTGGTGAGCCAAAATGATCTTCTCATTGACAAACAAAACCTTACAAAATAACAGGAAAAAAACAAAACAAAACAAACAAACAAAAAAAACCCTACACACAAGAAAAGCTAATTGCCATCTGTAAGAAGCCAACTTTGAAATAAAAGACCCAGACACTAGAAGGCAAAATGTTCAGATGTTCAGAGACAGCTAATGGAGGAACTGGGGACAAAAACACTTATGTGCATGTTTTGAGAAGAACTTTTCAGAAATTTGCATCACAGAGAATGATTACTTAACTGAGAACCCACAACAGCTTTGTAACAACAGGACATTTGATTTGTCTTGGATTGTGAATGCCTTTTAACTCACCTCTAATTGGAAAAATATATTATCCTAAGACTCCCTTAAGCTGTCACCCTTGTGATCCAGTTTCAAAGTGTTTTTAAGCAAAGCAAAAATCCATCAATCAAAAATTAATTTCTAAATCACTGAGATTCTTTGCTTGGTTTTTCAACTCCATAAAGAGAATATGCTGCATATATCAATGAGAGCTAATGAATATTAAACACAGTTACATACACTTTATATAAATGAACTAATTGAATCCTTATAATATCTCTTTAATTATTATTGTTGTTTTATCTCCATTTTACAGATGAGGAAACTGAGTGTATAGAAGCCAAATAAATGCACCAAGTCATGCATCTTATAAGTGGCAGACCTGGGATTCAACTGCAGACTCTACAGCTGCATCTCCATTCACCCCATAGACGCAACTCCTCATCCAGCAATTCCTGGGAAATTTCATCTTTTAATTCTAACCTAATCTGCTCTTCCTTCTCAATTCTGCACCATAAAATTCTAAACCTACTAAAAGTTTAACTTGTCAAGGAAATAATCCCCTTTGGAAGAGAAGGGAGGGAAAGCAACTGAGTAAGGAAGCCTTTATGCTCTTCAGCTAAAAGGGATAAGAGAAAAAGGCAAGGGACTTGAGTTTGTATTAGAATTACCAGAGGCTTTACTAAAGCACAAATTCCAAGGCCCCACCTACAGTTAACCTTTCAGTTTGTCTGTTGTGGGGCCTGAAAATTTGTGTTTCTAAGAAGGTCCAGATTGATGCTGGTCTGAGGACCACACTCTGGGAATCATTGCTCTGAGTTAATAGTTCTTTGCTCCTATTTGAAAAAAAAAAAAAAAAAAAAAAGAACACCACTTTATCCAGTTACCCAAAAGTTCTTCCATATTATTTAAGTCTTAACAGCAACTTCCTCTAACCTGATATGGCTGGTCCCAGCCTAAGAGAATAGGACCCAGAGGAGGAAGCCAAGCCTTTTCTCCCTCAGCTAGTAAAATAACCAGACTTTCTGACTTCATCTGTAAGCTCACCCAGTTAGCAACTTCTGCTTAGCTAGGTATATAAACATGGTAATCATTAAAGGTATCTAACCTGAAGCCTAGGATTCACTGAAATGACCTCTTGCTTAAAACTAGCTCACCAAGGAGATGACAAAAGTGTCCATGAAAATAATGATTGAAACAGGAGTTTGTTGACCAAAAGCAAAGATGTTATGCCATTCCTTTGGACCTTTGCTGGCATCAGATGTCCACAATCATCAACGTGTTCTTGACCTCAAACTTTTGTTGATATAAAAGAATTCTGTCCTTTCTCAAAATGACTCTTTAAGACACCAGCCTACCATCTCCTTGGCTTGCTGGTATTCTGAATAAAGTTTCTTTCTTTGCCCCAACTCCTTGTTACTCGGCTTACTGTATGTCCTCCAACAAGCAGTAAAAACTTTTACTTGGTTACATTAAAACCATCTTTTTGAGTTCCCCTTGTCTTTTGGGGAAGTCTACCTCTTCCTGTCAGTAACGTCCTCTTTCTTCTAACTTCATGGAATAGAAACCTCAATTCTTATGGGGGGATAAAAAGCTGTGGTTTTAGCTTATATTCCCCTAAAAAAAAGAGAATACTCACTATCAAACACAGGTTGTAGAAGGAGGGCTTCCTTACACAAATTGATAGACGAGAAATGCACCACAGCAACTGTAAGAGATAGCTTACAAACTGACAGCAAGAGATCATACTTAACCATCATCATGCTCAGGTGAGATATCCTCTCCTCAAGGGTGTCAATATAGGAACATATTCCATTCCCTCAACATAAAACATGAAGACTGTACTTGTAGTCAAAATTCCATATTAAATCTCATTTTCACCTAAATAAATTATAAATTGCACAAATTCAGTGCATGTATTTTATTTTACTTTATTTTATTTTTTAATCCTCAACCGAGGATTTTTTGTTTCATTGAATTTTTTTTCCTTTCTTTTTTAGAGAGAGTAGAAGAGAGAAGAAAAGACAGAGAGAAATATCTATGTGTGAGAAACACATCAGTTAGTTACCTTCTGCACAAGCCCCTACCAGGTTTGGGATGAGCCTACAACAACTGAGGTATGTGCCCTTGACCGGAATTGAAGCTGAGATCCTTCATTGGTCCATAGGCCAACAATCTAGACTGAGCCTAACCACCTAGGGCTTTATTTTATTTTCAATGCTGGACTGTGAGATCCAAATTCAAAGCTCTGCTTTGTATCTAGGACAATGTTTACTTGCACCAAAAAGTTTGAAAATAAAATTTTCTTCCTCCAAGTTCATGAAATTATAGATCTAAAGTAAATAGAAGTAGTAGATTGATTTAAACTGAAGGAACACAAACATTATTTTACTTGCGTTTCTCAGATGATTTAAATGGATTTATTCAGCTATGCTAAATAATGCATTACTTTAGCAGCAAATGCAATTTTTCCTATTTTACATACCAAAAAGATTTAAAAATGGGGCTCCCATGTCAATAACATTGAACAGAGCCCACTTAATCAGTTCAATCTTTTCTATTTTCCTCCATAATAATAATGCATTTTATCAGTATTGTGATCTCATCTTTATTAAAATCTTTGTTTTAAACCTATTATATATGGCCTCAAACATTTTTTTGATAGAAAAAAGAAGTAAGATTCCTCAGGGAAACCGGGATATGTCCATTTCAAGTCCAGAAATATGGACTTTATAATTATTAATGCTGGTGTGACACACTTAAAACTCATGTAGAGAGTTAACTACATAGGAAAATTTAATTTGCTTTGCTATCTAAAAAATATCCTAGATAAATTATATGTGCATGTGTGAGTATATTTACATATATAAACACATGTATGCATAAATATATGTATTTGCAAATTGATGCTCTCAAAAAAACTTAATAAAGAGTATTAAAAATCAAGTTCCTGAAAATGACATGAGAAGAGAATTTTTTAAATAAAGATATTTCTTAGAAATATGGTACCATCTAATAGAATGGGTCAAATGCAGTTTTACATGCCTTAAAGCTTATATTTTGAAGGTTTAGGATCTAATTTTCTAAGACAAATTTTCAAAGGTGTCTCTTTGAAATTAAATATTTCCTTTAAAATCATAAATTTTCTAAAAAAACACCCCGCTGTACATTATAAATTCATGAATACTGTATTCTGACATATGAAAGAATCCATCCCATCAAATTAGCCAGCATGTTCCTCTGATTCAGGAGGAAGCCCAGATTATGCTCTGATGAGGATATAAATGCAGAGGTATTTTTAAGAAAGAGAGGAGAACAATGGCACCCATGGAAGAAAGGCATTTATATTGGTACAGATCACACCGCACAGTGATGTGAAGTCTAAACAATGTTCTTAATTTTAGTTGGGTAGTCATCAGCCCAGGAGTCATAACTGTTTTCTTGTTATCTTCCCAGTTTGGGGGAAACAAGGTCCTTGGGCCCAGTCAGTTCAAAGAAGACTTTGCCCCATTCTTTAAACTTCTGTGCTTTGAGCATTGGAGGGACAGGCTGTTCCTCTGGCCTGGCAGTTTCATCTCCATTTTGAAGTGGTTCCGGTTATATTATTTACCATTTTGTGTTCATTCTGGTCTTTCTGCTAGGAATTCCCTCAGAATTCTTTGTTTTTTAATTAATCTTTATTGTTGAGATTATTACAGATGTCCCTTTCACCCCATAGCTCCTCTCCACCTGGTTTCCACTCCACTCCAGGCCCTCACCACCCTATTGACTGTTCTCATAGGTAATGCATACATGCACATAAGATCTTTGTCTAATCTCTTCCTGCATCCCCAACACCTCTTTCTCTCTAAGAATTATCAGTCTGTTCCATTTCCATGCCCCTGATTCTATTACATTCACCAGTTGACATTGTTCAATAGATTTTTTATTCATTTGATATTTAGATTCAATTGTTTATAGATATGCATTTGTTGCCACTTTGTTGTTCATATTTCTTTTTTTAATAAATTTTATTGATTTTTTACAGAGAGGAAGGGAGAGGGATAGAGAGTTAGAAACACCAATGAGAGAGAAACATTGATCAGATGCCTCCTGCACACCTCCTACTGGGGATGTACCCGCAAGCAATGTACATGCCCTTGACCAGAATCGAACCTGGGATCTTTCAGTCCACAGGCCAATGCTCTATCTACTGAGCCAAACTGGTTAGGGCCATATTTCTACCTTTACCTTTTTCTTCTTCTTCCTCTTCTTAAAGAATACCTTTCTTCATTTCATATAATACTCATTTGGTGGTGATGAACTCCTTTAGCTTTTTCTTGTCTGTGAAGTTCTTTATCTGACCTTCAAGTCTACATGATAGCTTTGCTGAATAGAATAATCTTCGTTGTAGGTTCCTTGCTATTCATGTCTTTGAATGTTTCTTGCCACTCCCTTCTGGCCTGCATAGTTTCTATTGAGAAATCAGCTGACAGTTATATAGATACTCCCTGGTAAGTAACTAACTGTTTTTCTCTTGCTGCTTTTAAGATTCTCTCTTTGTCTTTTGCACTTGACATTTTAATTATGAGGTGTCTTGGTGTGGTTCTCTTTGGATTCCTCTTGTTTGAGTTCTCTGTGCTTCCTGGATTTATAAGTCTATTTCTTTCACCAGTTAGGGGAAGTTTTCTGTCATTATTTATTCTAATAGGTTTTCAATATCTTGCTTTCTCTCTTCTTCTGACACCCCATAATTCAGATGATGGCATGCTTGAAATTGTCCCAGAGGCTCCTTACACTATCTTCATATTTTTGGATGTTTTTTTCTTTTGCTCTTTTGATTGGGTGTGTTTTGCTTCCTCATATTTCAAATCATTGATTTAATTCTCAGGATCCTCTAGTCTACGGTTGAATCCCTGTATATTATTCTTTATTTCAGTCAGTGTATGCTTAATTTCTGACTGGTCCTTTTTCTCTTTTTTTGACATTCTCACTAAGATCCTTGAAAGTCCTAATGTCCTTGGAGGTTTTTAGAAGATTCTTGAGTAACATTATAACTGTGGTTTTGAATTCTATATCCAGTTGTGACATGTTTCTTTGTCTTCCCATTTTGGCTGCTTCCCTACGTTTGTCTCTATGTACTAGTATTGGATAGCTATTGAGTCTCCTTGAGTTGATAGAGTGGCCTTGTGTAGTAGGTGTCTTTTAGGATGCAGTGATTCAGCCTCCCATATCACCTGAGCTGGGGACTCTAGGTACACCCCTTTGTGGGCTGTGCGCAGTCTTGTTGTAGTTGACCCTTGATTGCTGTTGGTGTCACTTGGAGGAATTGACCTCTAAGCCAATTGGTTGTGGGTACCAACTGTGACTACAGTGGGAGAGCTGCTGTACAGGAGACACCCTTATGGAACAGGACTTGCTTCAGTGGGGCTGTGGTGCTCACTGAGTCTGCCCCTTGAGTGCGTTACTTATGGATGTGAAGAGTTATAATCTAGTATGGTCTCACACTAACCACTGGGTATACTGGCTCTTGGGTCTCTAGGGAGGTGCAAAGTCAGCTACTGCCTAGGGCCAACCAGCAGGAGCTACAGAGAGATCTGCAGATTCCTCCTCTTTGTATCAGGTATATAAGTGCCCAGAAGAGGCCCACCTGTGAAGCAAGCAGGCTGGTGTTGGGTCTTGGGTCTTTTATTGACAGGTTTGGGGCTCCCTGACCCAGCTGCAGCTTGTTTAACAGAGTTTTAGCCTGAAAAAGGACTGGCCATTCATATGCAAAAGCTGCTATGCACAGCAGGGTGGAGTTGTAAATTAGGTGGGGTGGGGTCTCAGGGAAACACCAGAGCAGATCCAACAGAAATGGCTGCCAATTAGCCCTGCAATCGAGGAGGTCATAGCACTGTAACAATGACCACTTCCAGCACTTCTATCTAGAAGAAAGCCACCCCCAGTTCCTGCCCCGATGTAAGACAGTCCAGTTTCTTCCCATAAGTGCCTGGGTCCCCCAGAGCCTCACCTGGCACTGGAGCTCAAAGAAAGTGGGAATTTGTAAATTCAGTCCATGGTGCCCACCTTTTATGAGGAGCAGCTGGGTCTCTGGCAGCCTCTGTGTCACTCAGCCCCAATGCACACTTGATTTTATAGCCTGTAGTTATTAGTGCCCATAGGGGCTCCTTCTCCCAGCTCTGGAACGCTGGGCTGAGTGTCTGGTGTGGTGCTGGAATCTCTTGCTCCTCCAGGCAGCCTCCACAGAGGCGATCTCCTTCCAGATTAAAAAAGCAACACAGCTGGGTGCCTGGCCAGCCCATTCTGTGCCTCCGCACCTCCTACCAATCTCAGTGTACTTTCTTCTTTACTTATCTAGTTGTAGTGCTTTCATTCAGACAGCTTTCTGGTGGTTCTGGATGATGGTTGTTCTGTATTTTAATTGTAATTTTGATGTGGTTGTGGGAGGCAGTGAGTACAGGCATTTACCTATTCCACAATCTTGGTTCCCTCTTTTAAAAAGAATTCTTTGTATTACAAATCCACTTAATTTTTTAACAAGTAGATTTCATAAGTTACTCCTATGTATGTCTCTAAAATAACTAAAATACAGTCAGTAAGTTGTAGAATCTCCAAACTTATAAGGACATTCCCATGTGTTATTGCACCTGGTGTAAAGAATTAAATATTAACAACCTTGTCTGCTTTTTCATATTAAGGAGATATCATAATTATTTATTCCTATAAAGCACCAAAGCTAAACTATTTTTCCCCATTTTCAAAGAAAAGAAAAATGATAGCAGTACATGTAGAGGCTCCTATGAAAGTCACAGGTAGGATATAACCAGGGGCAGAGGAAACATTTTCACAGGCCAAGCTGTGAAATTATATCACAGCAGGAGGAAGCTTGCTGAGAAGACTAACTTCATTTTGGGACTCTAAAGTTGGGGTGACATCTGAGCTTATAAGCCCTCATGGCTCAACAATATCACAGTGATTTAACACCTTCCTTTCAATAGTATCACCTTAAGCCATTAATCCAAAGTGGCAAGAAAGTCTTCCATTCCACCTGTTAATATTGACTTCCCTTTCATATCAAGATGGAAGGTTCCTATATTAGCTGCTTCCTTGGCATTATTTTTTTCCTTGCTGCAATCATGAAACATCAGTTTGGATTCATTAGAGATATAACTGCAACTATAAAATTGTCCTACATTTTTTCATTTCCATGAATATTGGCTGCGTATTATCTTTCATGTAGCCCTCCTCCACCTGCCCAATCCCGGATCTACACCTTGAGTAGGCCATGTACTCCCTCTGTGGGGGTAAAGCCATCCTGCAATAGCTCCCTTGGGAAAGTCCTCTGCAGCCAACAGTATACCAGAGTCAGCCACTTCTGAGTACACGACTTAGAGCAGTGATTGTCAACTTATTAATAAACAAACAAACAAAAACACATAAGCATGCCTAAGAATCATTTAGAAGGCTCAATAAATGATAGATTTCTGGGAGTGAAGTTGAGAGTTTCAATCTCTGATAAGCTCCCAATATCATTTTGAGAACCATTGACATAGGGGCTAAACTCAGAGGGTGAAAGATGTGTGTCGCGCAGGTACTTGTGAGGTCACTGAAAGATTTTGTTTTAAAATATCACCTATTCATTACCATGATCACTTTTTATTTGAGGCTAAGCTACTTGAAAAAGCATTTCCTACTCAACTACCAGATAAGCAGTGTATGCACACACACAGGGAGCCCAGACTTCAAGCATCGTACCAAATCACCTACAGATATAGCACTTCCACCCACAATGAACTGGATATTAGGACCTTCTCTAACTTTTTCATGATACTTTCTAAAAGGAGCAGTAGAAGATAGTTTGGCAGTGAGTTAAAGGTAAGGTAAATATAAAAACATCCAAAAATATTTTACACAATCATGTAGACTGCATTAATATTTGTTGCATTGTCTTCCAGCCTTCTTTATTTTTATACCCTACTTTTATTTGCATCTTTCATTAGAAGTCTTCCCATAATTAAAATTGTTTTCAATAGTGTATAATGCTTTATTTTATAAATCTACCATAACGTTTCTCTGTTGTTACACTATATTTACATTGTTTTTGATGTTTCACTATTACACAATCTATATATACTATTATACTTGGGTAAATAATCTTTGGGCATAACTATTTTTTTATATTTTGCATAATTTCCTTTAAACACATTTCTAGAAATATAATTGTTACCTGAAAAATATGAACATCTTGCCCTGGCCAGGGGGTTCAATTGGTTGGATCATCCCACCATATACCAAAAGGCTGAGGGTTTGATCCTCAGTCAGGATACATTGGGGGTTGGGGGGATGAGGGGTCAGACAGTTGATGTTTCTCTCTCACATCATCTCTCTCTTCCTCTCTCTCTAAATATCAACAAAAACACATCATTGGGTGAAGATTAAAATGACTAAATAAACAATAAAAATGTGTATAGGGAAAGTATGTTTAAGAATCTAGGGGAAGGTAGAAAAGGAGAAAGTAAGTCAATAAGAAATTTTAAAATAACATAAAGTCTTTATATTTTATAAATCAAAATTGTTTAAAATATAGAAACTGTACTTTATGTCAGCTTATCCAATAAGGTCAAAATATAATGTTAAAATATATCTATGAATATCTGGGGCTCTGTATAGAGTTTGGTCTTATTAAACAATCCCAATTTTAAAGAAAACAGCATTGTTTTATGAGACTAGCAAAGATAAATGCTGTTATCAAGATAAGGATCAATGAAAAAATGTTCACAGTGACCAAAATATTTTTCCAAAATAACTTTCTCATTTTGTTTTGCAAACAAATCTCAATGTATTTTAACATCTCTAGAAAATATGAAAAATGGTCCTGATGGCCTACCTCATTCATCATTTTTGAAATTAAGGAAAGATCATTTTTTCCTCTTTCATATTTGTTCTCTAGAGGCAGATATAATGAGATCAAGAGGAAGCAGCAAGTCAAACAGTTTGGATCTGAATATAATGGATATGAAAACATCACAGGGCGGATCAAGAACCTAAATACAATTACTAAGAATGAAAGAGAAAGTATTAACTGAAATTTAAGTCATTAGGCAGTTCCTGTGTGATTGGGATACATCCTGAATCCCTCTTCCAAAACACCTAAAACTTGGGGAAGGCCACCATATGTCCTGCTAATGCAAGCTCTGCTCCCTGTTGCCTGCATGAACTCTGATTAATGAAGGACATACTATGAATGATACAAGTGATTGCACTACATAAGTTAGGATGCAGATAAGCCATGACTTAATTAGATTTTGGAACAAACTCCTCCTCTCTCCTGGGGCATGGCTGTCCACAGCACAGCAGTCATCTGTTAAGTTGTGGTTAACAAGCACCAGTCTAGAATTTAAAACCTGCCTTTCCAGGGCTGCGTTAACACCTACCCCACCACCCCTCCGATAAAAATTAGATTGAAGGCATACATGAGAAGGAAAACTTTAAAGAACAATTCAATAGAATGCAGAGGCCCATATATGGCAATCCATGGACAAACACAGGTATGTTTCCAGCCTTAGCTGTGATGAGGATTTGTAATTTCCACGTTGTAAAAATATTCTTTACTGATAATCTATTATACCTCAAAAAGTCATTTACTTTAGTCAAATGTTCAGATTCTCAAGGAATCTGGCAAAAGAAATAATGGGACACATTCTTAGCCAACCAGTTATGAACAACAAGGACCAAAATGGGTGAAAGATCTTATTTATTGTAACCTAACACCTTTAGACGTATTTCATTGTCAGGTTGTTAGGATACAGATAATATTCATGTCTGTCACCCTAACTGCTACTACCATGGAAAGGACAATATTTTAATCAACAAGCTCAAGGACTTAAAATTTGTTTGCCTATGGAAGAAAACCTGAATGGCTTTTTACATATGGGTAGAAACAATTCTTTAAAGACAGCTTGAATATTTTTTTCAAAGTCGGGCTCTCAACTATAAAATATTTGCTCAAGAAATGTAATAAGAAAACTTCCATATATTACCTTCAGCTTAGATATGCCTAAGATTCAGCTAATAGATTCTCTAATTTTGGCTGAAGACCAGCACCACCTTTTCAAACTATGTTGTGGTTAAAGACTATGATGGTGAAATTTATTGAAAAATTCCAAGGACACACAAGACCTCTTCAGAAGGCCCTTGTCTCTCTTCTAGTATTGTCAATGTCCTGGTTAATGTCAGCTAATGCGATGGCACAAGAGAGTAGGAGATTGAGGCAAAAGGTATTTCAATTTTAAGCATTTGATATCTGGATCATCAAGAAAACCTGAAAGTTTAGAAAGTAAAGGCAGAGTTGGGGGTCATTGTAATGTTCAGTGTTTTGAGTAATTTAAGACATACAATAAGCTCACACAAGATAATGATTAGCTGCTAATGTATGTAGCAACAAGAACTTTAGGGATTCATAGCAAGATTATTGAATTGTGCTGTCTAGACAGATCTCAGAGAGATGAAATCTAAACCTTATTCTTGAGTATGAGAAAATTTTATATAAAATCAAAGACTATGCATGAAAAGGAAGAATTCAGCTTATATCTGCATCTTTGGCTATGAAGGTTTCATAAGATATCAACATAAGTTATAATTTCCTAAGGGAGAAAACATGTGAAACCTTTGAAAGAAAAACAAAACCATGTCAAAAGAAATATTTCATTTTTATATTACATGGATTGATGTTATTTTCCAGCAATTAAAATAAACAAGTAGAGAGCTGATGTCACCAAGAAGGCAATACTGGAAGCTCCTGATTTCCCTTCCTCCCATGGATGCAACAAATGTATAGCTACAGAAGGATCAATTCCCTCTAAGAGAAATCCAGAAGCAAGTGGAATGACTCCTACACATTGGTCTACTTAGAAAATACCCAAATTGAAACAGGTAGAAGAGGCTGAGACATACTTTTACTTTAAAACCCATCCCAGAACAGCACCTTAAAATCAGGAGCAAAACCCCAACTCCATCTTCTCCCTGGACTACACATCTTATACCCCAACTTTTACGGCTGCCACCTGAGGGATAGATTCCACTTCACCTAGCTCTGACAGCCTGCAGGGCTGACCTTCAGCAGTTGCACAGCACTACAGAAAATAAAGAAGCAACTGCTAAACAGGCATGTGAGCACCCCCTGGATAAGCTTCCCGCATACACACAATGTAAGGAAAGAATCTTATATACCAGTATCTCTGATGAACATAGGTGAAAATATTCTCAACAAAATCCTGGCAAAGTGAACTCAGTATCTTAAAAGGATCATACATCATGATCAAGATCAAGTATAATTTATCCCTGGAATGCAAAAATATTTCAACATACAAAAATCAATAGATGTGATTACACCATATTAACAGAAGAAGGATACAATCATATGGTTATCTCAATAGATTCAGAAAATTCATCTGGCAAAATTCAACATATACTCTAATAAAAGAGTAACATGGAAATTAACTGTCTCTCTGAGACACCTAAGCCATGCCCACCAGCCAAGCCATGCCCACCAGCCAATCAGAGTGGCTGCATGCAAATTAACCCAACCAAGATAGAGGCTGGCATCTACAGAGGGAGCAGCGGTGGGTGCAGCGCAGGTGGCAGCAGGGGCAGGGCATGCGACGACGGGGGTGGGGTGCGCAGAGGTGGGTGTGGCCCATCAGGGTGCAGTGTGAACCTATACGACCTGGACAAGGTCCCCGAGATTTTGGAGTTCTTTGAGCTGCTGGGGCCAGACGACAGGTCTGGCTCTGAGGTGGGCATCTTGCTCCCCGTGGAGCCTCTGGATAGGTTCCCCATCCACAGCCTGAAGAGGGTGTGGCCAACCTGAAAATGGCCATCAGCCCTCACCCAGGCTGGCCAGGTACACCAGCAGGTGGACATCCCCTGAGGGGTCCCAGACTGCGAGAGGGCACAGACCAGGCTGAGGGACCCCCCGAGTGCACAAATTTTTGTGCACCGGGCCCCTGGTCCTTTCATAATAATAAAAATAAACCTCTCATCAAATTAGGTATAAATGGAATGTACCTCAACATGATAAAGGCCATATATAACAAACCTACAACTAACATCATACTCGATGGTGAAAAGCTGAAAGCTTTTTATCTAAGGTCAAGAATAAGACAAAGGTACCTAATCTTGCCCCTTTTATTCAGCATCATACTGGAAGTCCTATACAGAGCAATCAGGCAAGAAAAAGAAATAAAAGACATCCAAATTGGAAAAGAAGAACTAAAATGATCTGTTTGCAGATGAAATACTATTATATAGAGAGGATTACAAAGGTGCCAAGAAAAAAAAACCTGTTAGAAATTATAACTGAATTCAGTAAAGTTTTAGTATAAAAAAATCAATATACCAGAATCAGTTGCTTTTCTATACACTAACATTTAACTATTAGAAAGATAAGTTAAGAAGATAATTGCATTTACAAAACATCAAAAAGAATAAATACTTAGGAATATTTAACCCAAGAGGTGAGAGATATGTACATTGAAAACTTTAAGACATTCTTCAAAGAAATTGAAAAAGACACAAATAAATAAAGTATTCTGTGCTCATGGATTAAAAGAACTAAAATTGTTAAAATATCCATACTATGAAACAAGCTAAAGATTCAACGTAATCTTGAACAAAACGCCAATGGCATTTGTGAGCGGTTAGTGAAAGGGTACTAACGTTCAATTATCCTATATAATAAAAGTGTAGTATGCTAAGTGTCTGGTTTGCTATTCAACCAATCAAAGCCTGATATGCTAAGGCTGCTCAACTGCTCACAATGACGTGCGCTGACCATCAAGGGGCAGACACTCTGACCTAGGGGTTAGCTTACTGCTGGGGTCTGGCTGATCAGGACTAAGCAAGATGAGAGGGACAAGGCTGGAGCCTCCTGTAGTCCTTCCCTGGCTGGCCAACCTCCCACGTCCCTCCCCAGCCCCAGATCACGCACCAGTGATGCCTGGCCTGAGCCTTCTTGAAATCCGGAACCCCTCAGGGGATGTCGGAGAGCCAGTGTTGGCCCAATCCCACGGGCCAAGTGGAGGGATCCCACTGGTGCACAAATTCATGCACCAGGCCTCTAGTAAGATAAATAAGTTCTTAGGATCTAATTCATAACATGAAGACTATAACTGATAATATACATTATGTAACTAAAATTTACAAGAAGAATAAATCTTAACAATAAAAAAGGTAAATATGTGAATGATGAATGTGTTAATTAACTCAATGGTGGAAATACTATCACAATGTATATGTAGATCAAATAACCAAGTTGTATACTTTAAATACAGTATAAATATATTTGTCAATTGCACCTCAATAAAGCTGAAAAAAAAAAACACCAAAAAACAAAACCAATGGGTAATTGTTTCCTGCAGCATTGGTGTAATGTCTTGTATGTATCTTGTTTTAGATCACATTGAGCAAAAGAGGCACAAGCAGGAGGAGAACAGAAAAACTTCTAAAGTCCATTAGGTGGTTTTTAAAATAAAGGCAAAGGAATGAACTAGAAATAACTTAGAACTTGGATATCTGAGGCCTACATTGCAGTCTTGGAGTTATCTGTCCAAGTGTAGCCTGGGGTGGAGGTTAAAGGAAAAAACTTTATGAGATTAGAAATTAGAGCCACAATCTGAGGACATCTGCAATGGTCCAGTTGAAAGAATAAGCTTCCATCGTAATAGCATCCATTGAAGAGGAAGGGACCGACGATGAAAATGCAGAGAAAGTAGAACCAACAAGATTTATGGAAGTAATTAGGTCAAATGCTTGTCCACAGAGGGAAGTCGGAAAAGAAAGGCTAAGGGTGATGACTCAGAGGTTTATGGCTTAGGCCACAAGCTGGATAGTGGCATCATTTACCAAGATAAAAAATATTTGCAAAGCAAGAGCAGTTGGTGGGGGCAATATTAACTCATTGGATTGAGAATGCTTATGAGGTTTTGTATATAACTTTTTAAGGATCCTTACAAAAATAAATAAATTTCTCAGGGAAAAGAAAATCAACTAAGTCTAAAAGCTTTTGGTCATTTCAACACTGATATCCATATATAAACATTTTATTGTAAAAGCATAATACTGTTTCTTTGTTCATCTATGGACTTTACTTTTAAGAGTGGGCTTTTTATTGCAAGCCAATGGTTCTTTTGGATCCATCGGTCGGTAAGACAGGGAAGGCCAGAGGTAAAGGTTCTTTACCTACCAAAGATTTTAACTGTCAAGTGGAAATAATGAGAGCAGTTTGCCAATTACTGCCCCCTTGTGCTCAGAGTGGAAAAGGTGTATTATGCAATTCAGTAATATACAATGGCAAAATGCCAATTTAGCATTATTCTAAGTGCCAAGTCCCAAACTCTTATTTTATAGTTTAAACCATTGCAGACTAGGGAATGACAATCACAGAGGTCACTGACAGAGAGGCACATCCAGAATTCAGATCTTCATACAAAATCCTTTTCTCTTGACACAAGTCCCACTTCTTACAAATATGTTTCATGAATTCAGTCATGTTCCCAATGTGCATATCTTATTTGTGCTTAAGTTATAGAAGGGGGATCCATAATTTAAAAAAAGGTTTAATACCAGCATAAACAATCCACCACTAAATGGAAGACAAATTTAGGGAGAATGGGTTATCATTGCTCTCAAAAATGTCATTCATATGTTATACAATTATGTAACCAAAAACCCCAGGAAGAAACATTTCATAAAACCTAAATCACTTTGATTAAAACTGCTCACTCAGTTCCATAAATGAATACTTAACTCAACCTTATAGCTTTGTGGGGTTGGGAGAGGGGGGTAGATTTTGGCTTTCAACAATTCTTCCACTTAATTACTTTGAGAAAAAGAGATTTCAGTAAGTAATTGGTTTTTTTCCCCCTAAAGTTTTCATGATTCTGATTAATTTTATATTATTTGGAGATTCTTATTGTCAAGCCAAAATGATTTTTATTCTATGTGGCTCCACTGCTGTGAATCATTACTCTGTCTCCTAAAAAGAAAGGCATACATAGCATTTGCTTGTAAATGTTCCCCTCCTATTCCAGCCTCAAAACCACTCTCTGAAACATACTCCAGGCAATTACTGTCAACCATTGACATGCAAAATTAAACCCATTTGCCATCTTTGATTGAGTTGGACCCACTGGCAATTGCTTAATATATTAAAAAACATATTTTCCAAACTTCAGGAACCACACAACCACTTGAAGATCCACAAAGCTGAGATACTAACAAAAGATTAGAATGAATTTCAGCTTATAGAGTCCCAAGAGCATGTGTAGTGACCTGCTTTCAGGACAACTAATCCATTTGAGAAATGGAAAAACATAACTTTTAATAGCCCTACATACAGAGAGAATAGATGTAAATTGATTCACGTATTGCCTTGAAGGGAAGAAACAAAGAATTCTCCTCTGGGTCTTTTCAAAAAAATTAATGTACATCACAAACACTTTCTAATCTATAACTAATACAATCAAAGAGGACATTTAATTAGCAATTAGTCTGATTAACATTCCTTGGAGAGTAACTTGTTTTACCAGATGGCTTTCATAAAAATAATTCTTAGAGAATTTCCTTAAAAATCAGCAAAGCTAATTGTAAGATGTAGGAAGAGATAGGAATTTTAACAAGAATACATTACTATGTTCGAGTTGTAAGTTGTCAAGATATGACTGGGAAGTACAGAATGCCAAAGCAGAGTTGAGGGCCTGCCTAGCGAAGATACTGAGCCAAGAACTGGGAGCAACTTATTGAGGGTCTGAGTCACATAGAAGCTGGAGGTGAGCAAGCCGTATCAGAAAGCCAAATCCCAAATTAGACACTGGAAACTATACTGGGCCCAAACCAAGGGAAGTTCCAAAGCACAAGGGAAGAACAAGTAGGCCCAGAGCCCAGAAAGAAGTCTGCTCAGTGTCTGCCTGTAGCCACATCAACTGCCTTTGCCACAAGGAAGGGTCTGTCCACGGGCTTGCATTCTGAGACACATTCCCAGAAGCTGTGATGGATTCTCACTTATTCACGAAGAGGGGAGCTCATAGTGACTGAGTGCCTATTTTTATCAGGCATTGAACTAGAAGATTCAGACACATTATCCCAAGTGACTCTGTACTCAACAAAATCTTCCCCCCGCCGCCTCCTGACACACACAGCTAGCCTGCTTTTCTCAGCCTCCTTGCAGGTAGGCATTTCAGTGATGCTGAGTTATGGCCAATAGCATTTGGGGAAAAGTGACCCATTCTACTATCTAGTACCATTTCATGAAAACTTTCTGTAAGTTATCCACTGTGTGTTTATCCATTTGCTGGTTGATAGGAGACAAGGCTACAAGGACCTAGAGCATGAGGCCCTGATAACCATGAAAAATGATCCCCTACTCATGAACATCCATAATGGACCGTTGCATTAATGATAAATGAATGTTTATTGTATTAAATTTGGATATTTCTTTGCTATTGAAGCTAGCTACACTATGCATCTGCTTATTTAATAACTACAAGCATTTGTTGTAGTGATATTTTTATCCTAACTTATCAGATCCATATATTAGATGTATCAGGATTTGAACTCAAGTCTGTCAGATTCTAAAATTGACTTCCTCTTCCTATATGCTCCAGTAATCAATACATGAATAAGAGAGATATATGTTTTGGTTCTTTAATTGAAAAAATCTAGTGGCATTTAGTACATTCAAAATGTGCAATTGCCACAACTATTTAGTTCAAAGATTTTTATATAACCCCAAAAGTAACTCCAAACTCATTAAGCAATTACTCCCTGTTTATTTATTCCCTAGCCCCCAGCAAACGTCAATCTTATTTCTGTTTTTATGCACCGACATATCCTAGACATTTCGTGTAAATGGAATCATACATTATGTGGCCTATTGCGTCTGGCTTCTTTCAAAAGCATACTTTTTTTTGAGGTTCCACCATACTGTAGCATGTATCAGTATTTCATTTGGTTTGATGGCTAAAAATTACTCCACAGTTTATTTATCCACATAGCCATCAATGCACATTTGCATTATTTCCACCTTTTGGCTATTTCCACCTTTTGAATATTGTTTTGATAAACATCAATTCATATTTATTTGTTCGAGTACCTGTAGTTTGAACTTTTGGCTATCTAGCTAGAAGTGAAAATGCTGGATCCTATGATGATTTTATGTTTATCTTTTTGAGAAACTGTCAAACTGTTTTGCACAGTAGCTGCACTATTTTACATTCCCACTGGAAATAAATAAGAATCCAATTTCTCCACCATTTTAACAACGCTTCTTATTTTCAGAGATAACCCTCCCAATTCACACACAGATAGATAGATAGATAGATAGATAGATAGATAGATAGATAGATAGATATGTATATACTAGGGGCCCGGTGCACAAAAATTTGTGCACTCGGCAGGGGTTGGGAGGGTACTTAATCCCTGCCTGTGCTCTCTCACAGTTTGGGACCCTGGAATCCATTGGGGCACACAGCACACACGGAGGGCATACCTCACTGTGTGCTGTGTGCCCCCACCGATTTCCAGGCCTCAGCCTCAGGGGCGGAGCTGGCTCGGATCCTCCGCCTCCCCCCCCCCAGGCTGCCCAGCCACCTGGAATCCATGGGGGGGGGGGGGCACGGGCACTCAGGAAGGCTATCCCTCCCTGAGTGCCCGTGCCCCTACCCCATCATAGACCTACTTCCAGGCTGCAGGGCAGCCTTGGGGCCTGGGCTGGCTTGCTCCGCCAGGCCGTGACTGCCCTGCTGCCTGAAATCGATCATGGGAGCACAGGCACACATGCCTCTGTGCCCAAGCCCCCGCGATCACGGATCTACTTCCAGCTGCAGGGCAACCTAGGGGCCTGGGCTGCCCTGCAGCCTGAAATCGATCGCGGGGGCACGGGCACTCACGGAGGCATGTGTGCCAGTTCCCCGTGATCACGGACTTACTTCCAGGCTGCAGGACAGCCTGGGGGCCTGGGCTGGCTTGCTCCCCCAGGCCCCAGCTGCCCTGCCACCTGAAATCAATCGCGGAGGCTCGGACACTCATGGAGGCATGTGCCGGTGCCCCATAATCACAGACCTACTTCCAGGCTGCAGGACAGCCTGGGGGCCTGGGCTGGCTTGCTCCCCCAGGCCCCAGCTGCCCTGCCACCTGAAATCAATCTCAGAGGCTCGGGCATTCACGGAGCCGTGTGTGCCCCAGCCCCCGTGATCAAGGACCTACTTCCAGGCTGCTTTCTGCCTGGAGGTGTGGGGCTGCGGGCAGTTGCTCCTCCGGCCCCCGCACCCGTGTGGCCTGCAGGAAGGCAACAGATGGGGGCAGCGGACACCAGAGGCAATCCTCCGCTGCCATCTTGGCTGGGCTAATTTGCATACAGCCGCTCTGATTGGCTGGTGGGTGTGGCTTACCCATCCCGAAGAAACGGTTAATTTTACTATTTTGCTTTTATTAGTTTAGATAGATATAGATATCAGAGAGGAAGGAAGGAGAGAGAGATAGAAATATCAATGATGAGAAAGAACCATTGCTTGGCTGCCTCCTACATGCTCTCTACTGAGAATCAAGCCTACAACCCAGGCATGTGCCCTGACCAGGAAATGAACCATGATCTCCTGATTCATAGACTCTCAACCACTGAGCCACTCTGGCTGTGCCCTCCCAATTCTTAACCAACGGATGTGAGTACGGGACCTGCTTATTCTGAGTTTCCACCACTCCTACCAGTCTTCTCCTTTTTAACCATGGCTTCTTCTGTGTAGCCTTAGAGGACTTCTGTTCAGCTAGTCTTCAGGTGGTTCTCCAGAGTTACTCTTCTGTACTTTAACTGTAGTTTCAATGTGGCCCTGGGAGAAGTGAGCACAGCTTTCACCTACTCTGCCATCTTGACCAGAAGTTTAAGTTGCCTTTTCCTTGATTCAGCATTCACTTGGATGCTGCAATCATCTTGGATGCATAAAATCATCATTGATTTTATCATCATTGACCCAACTGATTCTGAGAGGTTTTTTTTATTGATTTTTAAAAAGATTTCTGTGATGTACAGGCCCCTGACACTATCTTCTCCTCCATTGTTACTGATATCACTCGTCATGTGGGTTCTGACATGACACTGAGTAAAAAAGTAGTGGTCTTAAATAAGACCATATACTTAACATAAATATTCATTATTGCTACATTATTACCAATTTAGCTGGTGAAGCACAAACATTACCAAATTAGAACCCCTAAATAAAAGGAACTTAGTAAAAAATATAAATAATAATACAATTATGGGACAAGTTGCAGAGAGTTTTAACCAGGAAAAAAAAGTAACTTTTGTAAATAGGTAAGAAAAAAATGTATTTCTTAGTTTGCCTAATGGATTATTGGTGGGGAAAAGGCCATATTCGGGAACATCCACTGTCATTAATCCACTACACATATACACGTACACACATGCCTTCATTTATCTCTGCCCTATCCCCTGCACCCACCCCACCCAGGGTATGAGATAGTGAGCAGCTGAACACATCAGATTCCCTGACATTTTCATTAAAAGAAACGAGAAGAAAAGCCCTAGAGAAGGCGAGAGTATAAGAAGTGACCTCATAAAACAAGAAAACATTCACACTTAAATGAGAAATCCACTTGAGTCATTGCATTTCAATTTTTAAAAGGAAAATGATTCTCCATTCTTTTACCAAAGGTAGGAAAAGCTTATTTTAAAATGTATTACTTTCCTTTCAGAAGATTAAGTTCTGAGAAGTATGGCAGAAAATTATAAAAGCATAGTATAAAATTATTTTGGATCTCACCTGATAACATAGAGATAAATATACATAGAAAATCAATATGCTTAATTCATCTACGACCCTGACTCTCCTCTAGTACTGATTTCTTTTGAAGCAAATCTAGGGCATTATATTATTTTAATCTGTAAATACTTCTGAAAATAACTCTAAAAAATGATTGGGGGAAAAAACAAAGCCAAGTAGTATCATCACACCTAAACAAATTAATAATAATTCCTTAATATCATTAAATATCCAGTGTTCGAATTTCTAATTGTCTCAAAAGTGCAACTGTGTATGAGTATGTTGTTCTGAACATGTAAGAATATGTCTGTAGGATAAATTTCTCTAGATTATTTTCATTTCTATTTCAGATAGCCTCCCCTAGTTTGTCCTTTTCCTTCAACTTTGTTACACTTTTTTAAAAATATATTTTATTGATTTTTTTTTTTTTTTTACAGAGAGGAAGGGAGAGGGATAGAGAGTTAGAACTTCAATGAGAGAGAAACATCAATCAGCCACCTCCTGCACACCCTTCATTGGGGATGTGCCAGCAACCAAGGTACATGCCCTTGACCGGAATCAAACCTGGGACCCTTCAGACCACAGGCTGATACTCTATCCACTGAGCCAAACCGGTTAGGGCTAGACTTTTCTATAGTGATTTTTTTTTTTTCATTTATGTATCGGCACCTTATCTTTACTTCTTTCATTATGTTTTGGTTTACTTAAAATTTTTTTATGTTTTCCTGGCTCCCTAAAATATATTTTCCAAAACATGGAAATATCTTAATCAATAAAGAGAGAAAAAAATTAAAATTAAAAAATAAAATAAAACCTGATCTCCCATCTAAAAATAAAAAATAAAATATAGCCCTAGCCAGTTTGGCTTGGTGGATAGAGCGTCGGCCTGTGGACTGGGGGTCCCGGGTTCGATTCTGGGCAAGGGCATGTACCTTGGTTGCGGGCACATCTCCAGTAGGAGGTGTGCAGGAGGCAGCTGACCGATGTTTCTAGCTATCTCTCTCCCTTTCTCTCTGTAAAAAATCAATAAAATATATTTAAATATATATATATATATATATATATATATATATATATATATATATATAAAATAAAATCAAGCTTCAGAATGCACTATCACCATTCAAAGCAAAAAAAAAAAAACAAAAAGTAGCATACAATTCACCAAATGAGGAATACTAATTTGTTTAACCGTTTTCTGTTAATTTCAAGGATCTATATTGCTACTAAACATCACTACCTTATAGATCCTTGAAATTATGCCATCATTTGCAACATTAGTACTCTTAACTTTCATTGCATAGTTTATAGCATGTATACTAAAACATATGTAAGGAAGTCATTTAAAATACAGATTTTGTTTCCTTCCTGAATTTTTCAGAAGTTTCTCCCAAATCATTGGCTCACAATTTTACTATTCTCCCCTTTGCACTCTGGAAATATTTTTTTCTCTTTGGTTTATTGAGCAGTAAAACACATGGAAAGTGAAACCATGTTGGCCACTATTTCTTGGCTTCTACTTATTGAAATACCCTAGTCGTTTCCCTGAGTGCTTTTTATTACCTAAACTACTTATAGGTTCTCTTGAAAAATACTGAAAATGGGCTGGTGGCAGTTGACTTTCCTCTTTGGGCCGAGAATTCCTCTGTGTTGTCAGAATGGTGATGAGGGAGGATTGCCCTTCACTAAGGTTTCTTGGCTTGACTGAATTTCACTTTTGTCTTATCTGAGAAAAATTTTTTTGTAAGATGCTGTAATCAATGAGCATCTAACTTGATATTTTAACACAGTTTTTCTCTCAAATTCATGCATGTATGTGGTAGTATGCACTTTCTCACCCCTCAGCTCCTGAATGCTGATTAAAACTTCTTGGAGTTTTTGCTGAAGGTTTTTTTCCCCTGACTTGAATCATTCTCTTCCTTACTAGTCATCCCTTTAAAAGAGCTATCTTATTCAGATATCAGATATACATTTAACTGTGATTGGCAGCCCTCAAGGAAATAGGATTTATTTTTATTGGAGTGAGACCAAATGAGTGCAATTTTGAAGCTTAAGGTGAGTCTGGCTGGTTTAAAGAAAGTTGATCAGACAGCATGAAATCTAGATTTCAGAGCTAAGTATTTAAGACCTTCAATATTGAGCCTAAACCCTACTTCCAGCTTTACTAACTCCATTCATACCTCTTCACCTGGTGAGGGAACCAGAAAAATACTTGGTGGACAATCACTCTTTCCTGGGCTCTGTTCCAAGCACTATTAAATCTTCTCAACAACCCTGAGGGATTGATACTAGTATCTCCTTTTTACAAATGATTTAAGGAAGTCTTAGGAAGATTAAATAATTTAACCAGGCTATACTATCCTAGTAAAACATAGAAATAAAATGAAAATCTATGTTAGCCTGACATCTGAATCTGTGCTCTCCTAAGCAATTCATGCTGCTTTGAGCACTCTCCAAATGGCACAAACTTGGGCCATATCAGACTTTACATATTTGCTCAAATACTCTATAATTTTACATGCCTGTAAGCTGCTCCTCCACATGCTTTTTCTCTGCTTAAAATCCCTGCCCCTTTCTCTTTCTGACGAGCACTTACTCATTCTTCAATACCCAGCACAAATGTCACTCCCTCTTTGAAACCTTCCCTTAATTCTGCAGACATAACCAACTGTGCTCTCTTTTGTGGTCCTACTGTACTCAATACATAGGAAATATAATGCTCTACTTGCCTCATATCTGTTTCCTCCCAAGGCAGGTCTCTGTTCTTATTTGTTGTATTTCTAGTCCACACCATAATTCTTTTTATTTTTAAATAGGTAGTTTTATTTATTTATAGTAAGTAAAGGAGACAGGATTCACACTCAAAGCTGTGCCTCCCTGAAGGGAGGCTTAGCTATTGCTTCTGTACACTATTTGGACTTTCACAAACCTATAGTTAGCATCTTCTCTTACGCTGAACAGTGTGTCTCGGAGATCCTTCCATAAAGAGCTCACATTCCATTATGTTGATGTCATTTACTTAGCCAATCTCCTACTGTGGACACAGGGTGTCTCCAATTCTCAATACAAATAAGTAAAATACATATTTACTTCTTTAATTTTATCATCAATCCATTTAGAAGTCAATCAAATGATAAAGTAATCAGTGCTTATGGGAACTAGATGAAGACAGGACATATGGTGGTAATTTGCCACATCTATAGATGCTTTAGAAAAGCAAATGGGATGAGAGACTCCTCCAAATCAGCAACACATGATGGAGGGTATTACTCAGAGTGATGTTGGGATCAGTTTGGGACTCAGAAGTATCTCTGTCTTTCCAAAATCAGTCCTTCCTTTCCCTTTCTAGTGGGAAAAGAGAGTGACAAGAGGGATTGGGGTGGGGGAAGATATCTGCAGCCTTTCCCTGAGAGGTGTGTTGCCTGAGTAAGGGGATAAGTGAGGCAGATTCTATCTTCCTTACTAAACTCTACATTCTTTTGGTCTCAGATTTGATGTGCAAGACATTCTCCAGTTGGTTATTACACAGGTGTTTATATGAAAGAAACTCCCATTCTATCAATGAGGAAAGTTTTTCATATACACGAGTATTTCTTACAGTTTTCCATCTGAGTCTAAGGAATCAATGATGAGGAACAATTAAATATGTAGAGAGATGGAGCAGTTCTAGTGAGCATGTCTGTTATCATATATATATTTTAGGGAAGAAAAGTGACTGGTTCAAAACCCCCAGAGAGAAGTGAAGCTGTTCTTTAGTTGAAGAACAAATGTTTAGATTGTAACTTTCCAAGCTTTGAGGAAAATGGGAAAGTACAAGGAGACCCAAAGCAGGTCAGTCTGTTTCAACTCAGTGTTTTCCTGAAGACCATATTGTAGCTGCCAAGGCCTCTGAGTGGGGACAATGAAGCCAGGGCTGGAAGGAGTACATGCCACGTGTGCAATGAAAAGTTAATCCTTAGTGTTGATTTTGCAGACAGGACATAATAAATGTCTATATTCCTTTTATTTGTCCCCTTACAAACCATTGCTTAAACCTAAATATTTGATATTTGGCAAGAAAGTGGACCTCAACTATAAATAAACCATTAAGGAGTGTAAATTCCAATATTAATGACCTTCATCTTTAACATTCGTAAGTCTGAGCAGATTTTATTCCACAAAGCAAAATTTCACGTGGATATATTTAAAGAAATACCTAATAATATGTTCAGATCTATTTTTCCTTATATACTAACCCAGGAGTAACCCAGACTATCTCAGGAGTAAAAAGAATGTTAATTACAATTTATAAAACCAAATATGGCTGGCCCTATTTGAACGATTAATTCACCCACATGGTACTGAATATTGAAGTTTTATTATTGCTCAATAAGCCTGTGTGAATAAAATATACAAAATAAAAATCTCAGTAGTCATTTGGCAACCAATTTAGAAATAATGTTCCACCCAACACAATTGGGTGAAAAGTTTGATAGGATATTTACATTATTTTAACACATCCTAATATATAAAAAGCCAGGGGCCATCATGACCGAAACAACTGGACAGACAACTGAACAGCAAGCTGTGTGGGGTGACCAGGCTGGCATGTGGGGGCAGTTGGGAATGACCAGATCTAATGGGGGGCAGTAAGGGGCAACCAGGCCAGCAAGGGGGGGCAGTTAGGGGTAATCAGGCAGGCATACAGGTGAGCAGTTAGGAGAAAGCAGTCCCGGATTATGAGAGGGATGTCTTATATTGGGAAGGGTGCGGGTTGGGCTGAGGGGACCGCCCCCCAACCCCTGCACACAAATTCCGTGCACTGGGCCTGTAGTTTCTCCACAATACACATTAGTCATGAAGGGGAAATAATAACTTCACAAGGAATAATTCTGACAGATACCATCTTTGTCAGGTCTTGAAATTTACCATGAGACAAATAAATATTCTGTGGCTCCCAATATAATGCACTAAAGACACAGTGTCACTTCTGTGATATTCCTGACTCCATGACAAAAATGCACAAGTTAAATCTAACCATGAGGACACCGTGATAAGCCAGAATTAGGGATATTTCATAAAATAACGTATTCTCCCAAAATGTCAAAGTTGCTAACAGACTAATGAACTTTTCCAGATTTTAGGAGACCAAAATGAAATGACAATGACATGCACTATATGATCCTGGATTGGACACCAAACCAGAAAAATAAAATTATTTTATTATAAAAAACAACCACACTATTAAGACAGTGCTAAGATTCAAATAAGGTGTGCTGATTAGAAAATAGTATTATTATCAATATTAATGCCTAGATTTTTAATAATTGCACTATGGTTATATAAGAAAACATTTTTTGTTTTTAGGAACTACACAATAGAATATTTAGGGGTAAAGGGTCATTACATTAACATCTTACTTCTGTGTGCAAGGTAAATGCTAATGAGAATTCTTTGTTCTAGTTTTGAAATTTCTCTGTAAGGTCTGAAATTCTTTCAAAATAAAAATGTCCCTCAGAAACTAAGTGGTCTAAGCCTCACTCTTTGATGGAGGAAACCATGATCACACAGCTGGTTCACCGCAAATCTTGATCCTAAGAGTCTGAGGCTTTCCCCACTGGAATCTGAAACATCAACTTGGCCTCAAGAAATCTGCATAGAGCTTCTAATTGGAAAGCATTACAGGGCTACAAAGTCGTACCAGCACTGAGCGTTCACTTTGCTGCTCCTGCCAGTCTTGAACAGATTACATGCTTGGCCTGGGACACAAGAGAGCCCTTTCCTCCCTCCTCCACTTCTTGCTACCGTTTCACACACAAGAGGGGTTGGGGAGGAAGACATATCTCTGGAGAGGGTTCCTGTCCCCTCAGGAATCTAAATTAAGGGCAGAACTTCTAGCTTGGATTTACATTTTAAGATTCCAGTTCTGCCCCTTTAATACCTATGTGACTTTGGGCAAATTACTTGGCCTATATTTCTGTAAAATGGCTATAACAACAGTATCTGCCTTTATAACTATTGGGAGAGTTAAATGTGACAACTTTTGTCAAGTACTTAGCTTGAAGCGTGACACACAGTAAGTGCTCAGAACATGTGAACTGTTGTTTTTATCACTAAAATGGGTGGCTGGTATTAAGTCCATATTGTCATTTCTGAAAAAGTGAACTCAAGAATAACCCAGTTGCTAGATCCTTTTGTTCTCAAATATTATGAATATTAACAGTTGGCTAGAAACACAGTCCTGCAATGACTATTTCATCTCCTTCTTTTCCATCAAGGAAAACTGGTCATTAAACTAGAAAGATAATTGGAAACAACATGAATGTCTATCGGCAGGAAATTGGTTCAATAGGTTATGATACTCACCTTCACTGAAGTGATTAGAAACAATTAAGAAGAATGAGGTAGGTGAAAATGTACTGGAGTTGAAAGATAACCAGTTCAGACTGGGAAGGATAAAAGAAGCAAATGGAACAATGAAAGCTATATATGTTTGCAATTTTTAAAAAGGTGCACAAGTAAAGAAACTGGGATTATATTAAAAACTACTAAGACATACCTGCAAATGAGATTGGGAAGAGAGTGGGAAATGTCTGAATTCTACCTTACTGCCTATAGTTTATTTGGACATTTCAATAATAAGCATTACTATTCATTCATGATAAGGCTACCAAACATGCTACTGAAAATTTTGATAGATGATGATAAATAGATAGATAGATAAATAGATAGATAGATAGATAGATAGATGATAGATAGATAGATAAATAAATAAGAACTCTATTGATTCAACATGATAATAGCCCTGTCAGGTCCCTGATGGTATCACAGAAATTGCCAGAACTACTCAGATATAGCTTGTCACAGTTGTTACTGCGATAGAAGGAAGAGAACAAAACAAGACTTAGCAAACAATAGCAACAGGGCGTACTTAAGCACTCATTTGTTTTCTTAACTTTATTGAGTCATTAGCAAAACCATCATGTACAGGAAATTATGGCATTTCATAGTGTTACTACACCCCAGACAATGATAAACTGTGTTAAACTATCAATCAGTTTTTAAAAAGAGGACAGCATAAGTGGAACAATGTAATGTTAAATGGGTACACTGTTCTATGAAGAAAATTCTTAAAATTTTAAGTTAGAAATTTTAACCATGGGGAAGAAATGAATAAAAGAAATAAGAAACCCTTGATAAATGGAAGATGTAGAATGGTATGGTTTATCTTCCATGATACAATTGAGAACATGAGACCAGAGTCACACATTGACTGCTGTGATCATGAGCTTAGATGGCTGTAGGGTTCAAGCACGTAATGCCCATGGGTGTGGGGGCCCAGTTTTTCAGATTGAAATTATGCCAAGGGCAGCTATAGTTGCTCATATTCATTGATTGTACTATTCAAAAAATCAGACCTACTTTTACCAACATTTCTTCTTATGAGAAACTCCCATTGTAAAGGTTGGCCAACCAGTACAACGTGTGTTCGCATGCTATTGTATAAGAGTAAACAGAAGGTATCTATGAGAAAAACTAGTCCCATTGCCACCATTTGTCACCTCTGAGAATCTAAGACCACTGCTCAGTGGCAAAGCTATCTCCCTCCAGTTATACTCCATTCGTCCGCACCCTTACCCCAGTCATGCATTTATTCTAAAATTTATTTTAAAAAAGGAGAACTTACAGGATAAAAATCTAAGACTGCAAAAGACAGCAAAGAAAGAAAATATAATTAAGAACAAGAACCAGGTCTGGCTTTTAAGAAACTTAGAATTTAGTCGAGCAAAAAGAATTATGTAAATGACCTCTCACAGTAATAATTACTACAGAAGAATTAAAATGAGAGATGCTGTGGGAAACTGCTAGAGTAGTTGATTCATTCTAGCTTGATGGGGAGAAGGCTCTCAATAGAGGTAAAGTTCTTGAAAATTAATAGAATTTCAATAAGTACAGAAAGGAGAGGTATCATTAGATGATAGGCCAGCACAGCTAAAACAGTTGAGTGTGTCCAAACCTGGCGTACTGGTGGAGCAGAAGAAAATTGGTGTGATGGAAAAATAGGGTGCATAAAGGAGTGGGGACAGTGTCTACGAATACCAGTGTGAATCTTATTCCGTAAAAGAAGGGACTATGATTTATTATAGACAAATGTTTTAGAGTGGTGACATGATTTTGCCATTGTTTTGGATTTCCTCTCACTTGTAAGAAGTGGATGGAAAAGTGAGAAGTTGGCAGAGAAAAGACTGATTAGTTAGCTATTTTTATTGTTACTGAGAGTAGGAACTGACCATAGAACAGAGGGAACAGGTATGAGTTATTGTAGCGGTGAGCTGTATGAAGCTTTGCAATTGAAGTGAATGTCTAGGACAAGGCAGTATGATGACTTTGAGATTTCAAGTTCGAAGGTCTTAGAGAAAAAAGTGACCTTAGGAGTATCAGAAGCACTGGTGGAAAGACCCTCTTTCGGTAATGTCCCTGAAAGACAAAAACTTCTTTAAAGATATAATTTCAAAATTCCCGAATGGAAAAAAACAAACAAATGAAAAAACCCACTGATCTGAGGATTCCAACTAATCTCTCCACTCATCCTCAACCAGTGATAAGTAAGATGGTTAAGTACCTGTGCTGACTGTCCAGAAAGTCTGGACATGAAAGCAAATTCCAAGTCCCTGAGGACAGAAGACTGACACTGGGGAGCAAACATCATTGGGGACAGTGCAAGTTGGTGACTGTAACCCCTAACTGCTCTTCCAATGCTGCCTCCTGTCCTCTGAACCTGTCAACCAGGCTTGTCATATATATATATATATATAGATTATATATATATTGATTATATATATATTGATTATATATATATTGATTTCAGAGAGAAAGGGAGAGGGAGAGTTAGAAACAGCAATGATGAGAGAGAATCATTGATCAACTGCCTCCTGCCTGCCCCACACTGGGGATGGAGCTTGAACCCGGAGCATGTCCCCTGACCAGGAATCAAACTGTGACCTCCTGATTCATAGGTCCATGCTTGACCACTGCACCACACCAGCTGGGCTCATCAGCCTGGTTCCTCTTCAGAGGAATTCTTACTCACACTCCGGGGCAGGCCTGCCGGATATCTGCTGCCCTGTCCTAATCAACCAAAAGAGATTTGGGGGGTATAACTCAGATCCTCTCCCTGCCTTTTCACTTTAGGCCCTAAAATAGAGTCACCTGGAAACTGTTTGGGGGAAATTATATGTCCCCCTCTCAGTGGAAGGAGGGACAGCAGGCCAGGGAGATGGGGTAAATGGTTACTATTCCTGCCTGACTGCCCACCATCTTGCTGGCTCTCCTGCCACTGAAGCTGTTCCTTAGTGGAAACTGTGGCCGTATGTCCTAGAGGTGCCACAGGCTGGACAGGCTCACCAAGGCAAGACTCCCTGCCCCGGTCACACACACAGGGCAGGCCTGGGTTCCCTGGTCTCTCCAAAGACCAGCTGGTGAGAGGAGAGAGTAAATCAATACAAGTAGCAAGCAGTTTCCCTTTGGTCTCCATTTCAAATTGCACGCATTTCCCAACACTTTGCCAACAAAGAGATAATACCGTACCTTAATCTGCATCTGAGTGTCATGTCCCCATTGTGGAGGCGGTGGATCCTTTTTAATCTCAAAAAAAAGAAGTGCAATTTAACAAAAATTAAAATCGAAATATTTTAATCAGGAGTAGGTCAGCACTTACCAAACTTTACTGTGCATATGAATCACCTGGCTGTCTTGTTAAAATGCAGAACCTAGTTTAGTAGGTCCCGGAGGGCGGGGCCGAGTGTCTGCATTTTTAACAAGCTCCCATGTGATGTCAATGGCAACTGACCACACTTTGATTAGAAAGGATTAGAAAAGCAGTTCTAAAACTTGGCTGCACTTTGGGATCACTTTGGAATCTGAAAAATCTCTAAACGCACGCTGTACCCTGGATCAACTAAACCGCAAATGGGGAACCTTTTTCTTTGCCATGGGCTATTCAGATATTTACAACATCATTCACCCGCCACACAAAATTATCAGCTTAGAAATTAGCCTGCTATCTTTGGTCAAAAAGGCAATTAACTCATCCCTAATGCCTTGGCAGGGCCAGACCAAATGATTTCGTGGACCATATATGGCCCATGGGCCAGACGTTCCCCATCTCTTGAACTGAACCATAATCTCTGGCAGTAGGACACAGTAAACACTATTTGGGAAACTTCCCAGGTGATTCCAATGAGCAGTCACATGTGGGAATCACTATTTTGAAATAATGAACGTATTTTCAAGTGATAAATAAGAGTAAGAATTATCTGGAGGCTTTAGATAATGCCTTAGGTCTTAGGCTAAATTAATGAAAGTAGATTCTCCATTTAAAAAGTACTAAATAAAAGTCAATGGTTTTCACCATTCTTTGGCCGAACCACACATCAACTTCCGTTTGAGGAACTGCATTTTTAGGAAGATGTTTATATCACGGACTACCATGATAGAATAGGTCATGATATAGAGAGAAAAAGGGCCATAACAGCTGTCTTCAACTAACCTAAGGCCTGCTGGACACAAAACACATACAAATAAATAAATAAGTAAATAAAACACAAGAAAAAGAACAAAAACTAGGCTCCCTACTCCTTCCTCTCTTCTCAATTGAATGAGGCATTGACACTTGGACGAACCAGTCTAGATGCTGTTTAGATAAGCTTTCTTTCACATTCCAGCCCATTCTAGGTGGGTTCCCACACCCATTTATGTCTGAGTCAGTAGGGAAAGGTCTGGATCTCAAACTGGGTCCTAATACATGAGCTTTGCCTTATCATTGCAACAACCTCCTTTTATTGTACAAGTAGGTGTATGAAATCTTTATAAAGCACCAGTAGGGATGTGACTGAGTTGAGACAATATTGATTGCTTTGCATGAATGATAATGAGGATGGTCACTGGAGCATAAATCTTTGTCCACACAAACTTAAACAAAACATGTCTACTTTTTGGCAATGTCAATTCCTCTAGGAAAATCTGATGTAAAAGGCCAAAATACATGAAAATACTATCAGCCTTAAAATGACTTCCTTGAAGTCTATTCCAACATTTAACAGTATCTGCAAAGCTATAATGTCTCTTTGTTGAATTAGGAAACATTTGCAATCTGTTCATGCTTTGTTTATGCTGTGTTTAAGATTTAATGAAGATTTGTTACCGGTAGCCAAAGACAAAAAAACTTAAATGCTCTCTGCCTAAGAGATTTTAAATGACCCTGGACTATTTTGTTCTGTGAGTAGCTGCGTTTCTAGATAATGATTCCGGAAATAGTTTCAAAAGTGAGAGTTAGAAACAGCAGAAGAAAAGATATACACAAATTAGAATGTAATTTACCAGTTTACACACACACACACAAACACACTATACATTCTTTTCCTGCCCTTGCCTCAGAGGCAACAGTGTTAGAAACATAACAAAACATCAAACACTAGTTAAAGTATGCTTCAGTTTTTTTAATTTATCACTTCCAATTATTAGCAATATCAGAATGGTAGACATTCATTATTTTAGTAGGGGGTATATAATGGGTTTACTAGGTAGGTGTCATAACACGGGTTAATGGGTCAATAACTTGAATTCAAACTCTCAGCCCTGCCATTTAATACCTGTGTGAATTGGTGGAAATGACCTAACTTTTCTGAGCCTCAGCTCTTTACCAGTAAAGTCAGGAGAATAATACGTTGCAGGATTGTGGAAGGGTTAAATTAGGTCATACATGAAAGGTGTAAAATATAATGTTTGGCTTATAGGAGCTGTTCAGTAATTGGTATCCAGTTACATCATTATTTTAGTTCCTTAAATACTCTCTTCATATACAAAATAAAGCCTTCAACTAAATGTAAACCATATCCAAAAATCCACTAACACGATGCCACCAAACTCAAATTTTCAAAAGTAGTTTATTAAACACTAGTCAGAGACAAACACTGGTCACAGTCCTTATCATTCCCACATAACTACATGACCTTGAGCTGTGCCTGGAATTCTTGAACTCCTTCCTTTACCGTTGGATGCTGCATGGCGGTTGCATCTCAGAGGCAGCCATGCTGAACATTAACCTTACTCTTCTCATGCCAGCCAGTCTCATTCTCTTCTTTCATTTCTCTCCTCTGCTCATTCCCACTCCACTTCCATTTATCCCCTCCCCACATTGTCATATATTCATAATTTTGTTCTAAAATGGATGATGTACAAACAGGAAGATACCATTCTGGCAGATCTAGAGTCTGGTTCCTGTCTAAGGAGGAACTTCAAACTAGTGGATTTTTTACTTTAGTGCCACTGATGAATCAGGTGGTCTGACTGGAAAGCCCAGAACTGTCCCTCCCCAGACATACAATCTTGATTCATCCTTAAGTCTTCCTTTAATGTCCTCATCTGTACAATGGGAATTATGATTTCTGTCTTATCTGTCTCATCTCAGAATGCATATCAGGATAGACTGACATAATACATATCATATAGGCACTTAATTCCAATATCAAAAGCCTAGACATAAGCAATTGTGTTTCTTAGGCCTATATTTTTGTTAACCAAAAGAGATCAGGAGCTCTGCATTGTGTATAGTCAAGTATGAATCATTCACAAATATGTGCTTATAAGCAAAATGGTAATGCCTTCCCTCAACGTGTTAGTGCACAAACCAACTCTTAAAATCAAACTCTTAAAATTTGCTCTGTTGACTAATCCACAAATACATAGTGAGTGGAGACTTAAAATAATTGGGGTCCTGAGTAGGTCAGACAGAATCAAGAAGGGCAAAGCTGGTAGCTGTGCAGATGGCAACAAGTGCTTAGATTGGAGATATATTTTGAAGGTGGAGACACAAGGACTTACTAATGTTTTTGATGGAAAATATGAGAGAAAGAGAAAAGTCAATGCATTTGGGTTAAACAACTGAGTAGATAGTAGAACAGTTTATTGATATTTTGAAGGAATGGTGGAAAGACATTAAGGAGTATTTCTCTCTCTTTCTCACCATTTTTTTATTGGAGGTACCTATTAAAGAGTCAAGTGAAGTTGAATAGGCAGTTTGATATATGTCTGGAGCTCAGGACAGAAGTCTAAACAGGATGCACATATCAGAGATGAAATGTAAAGCTATGCAATTGCAGAGATTACCAAGGAAATGGGAGAGCAAGGGATTCCAATATTCAAAGGTCGGGAAGAAGAGGAAGAGTCAGGAAAACTGATTGGAAATAGTTGCCTATGAGCCAGGAGGGAAATTGACCAGGTATGACGTCCTGGATGAGAAAGTGGTCAACTATAGTAAATACTGCTGGACACCAAGTAGGATGAGAATGGAGACTTCCCCCTTGTCTTTGAAAGATGTAGATCGCTGGCTATTTGTTGATAATGGTTACAGTGGAATAATGAGAGCAAAATCTTAGCTGGAACAAGCAGACAAAGAGAGACGGGGAGATGGAGCAGTGGAGGGAGTAGCAAAGATATTGATTTCAGTTTTGTGGTGAAAAAAGGACAAGTGTCAGGAAATGAGCTAGAAGGTTTTGTGGGGTGAGTGAGGGGTTTTAAAGCTTTGATTTTGCTTTAATTGCTTTTATTTCTATCCCAAAGGGAATCTATGTATATAAAAGAGGAATATACAAATTAGCCATGATGCCTTAACATCATGACCAAAGAGCATGGACCTCAGGCTGTGCCCCTCACCCCATGGGGCTTGACAGGGGGCCTCAGACCATGCCCTCCACCCCCACTCCAGTGCCAGGCCTGGGGACCGCAGACCACAAGCCCCACTCGACAAGGCTCGACAAGGGACTTTATGCTGTGCCCTCCACCTCGGCATCAGTCCAGGGAACCTGTGGATGTTCCCTTTACCCAGTGGGGCTTGTCTGGGGACCTGAGACTGCACCCCTGACCTGGTGCTGGGATAGGGGACCTGAGGCTGTGCTCCCTGCCTGGAGAGGCTTGGTGGGGGGTGGGGCTGGCTGAGTCTGGGTCTTATCCAATGGGGGTGTGGCTGGCCAGGTCTGGGTCTCCTGCATTTTTGAAGGGTGTGCAGGTGATAAGCGGGAATTTGACTCTAGGTCCCAAAGCATGCCCCAGGGAGATTTTCACATACATTTTACTAATTTTCTTTCATCTCTGACACTTCTATTATAGACAAAGGGCAAATATCAATATTAAAATATTTCCTCTAATTAATTTCCTTTTAATGTGCACAAATTTCGTGCATGGAGCCACTAGTTATATTATGAAGGGGGAAAATAATGTTTTCATAAACGAAAGTGAATAATTCTAGGACTAAATTCTCTGAGAAGGTAAAAGAAACTGCAATCCAATGGAGAATCGATAGCTTGATGGAAAAGGAATATATCAGTCACTTAAAGATAGGAAATGCCATTTTATTAGGAAAATGCAGTAAGCTTCTCTGTCAGAATTGATTGCCCATCTGAAATGTGCACTCATAAACATTAATTAGGCTTCCTAGTACCACTGCATTATAGTTTTCAAAAATGCTTGAAAGTTTAGTGCCACTTGTTGCTGGTCAAAGTCAGTCTCATTTAATACATTGTCTTAGTTTGGGTTCCTCTGTAGCTGATAGTAAGATCAAGATTCCAGGGCAAATAGTTTATCTGCAAGGTGATCCCAAAAGAGAACAGTAAGGAGATAGGGAAGGGAAGACTCCTGGTGGTGTTTTATCAAGACAGTTATCACAATGGGCAACTGAGGTTTAATCCCATTGGAAAACTAGAAGATGGTATAGAGCATGCTTCAGAGTTATCCAGCCTCTAGGACTTTGGCTATATATACATACATATACATATATATATATATATATATATATATATATATATATATGTATATATGTATATATGTATATATGTATCTTAACTATACATATATATGTATATATGTATCTTAACTAATAAAAGCATAATATTGAAATTGACCGTTTCTTTGGGACGCCTAACAGCAAATCAGAGCGATTGTACACAAATTAACCCAGCCAACATGGCGGCCACCACACACAGAGTAAAAGGCAGCTTCCATTGCAGCAGGAGGGAAAGTGAAACTGTCTGCGCGCCGGCTCGCTTATCCTTGCCTGAAAGCAAAACATGTTTGCAACAATGTATAAATCATAGAATCCTTGAGAGCTGAAGGAAACAGCAGGCCGGGCCTGAGTCTAAGAGTAACAACATTGTTTCATTATAGAAGCTGCGAGCTAAGCAGAAACAAGGCTTCTTATTAGGCCTCACCTAAAAGGAACAGAATCAATTATAGAAGATGAACAAACCCCAGAACCTGCGTCCAACCAACCTTGCTAGGACATTGGGTCAATGGGAGCTGTGGGCAGCCTTAAAGCCCCTCACCCAGCCTGGTCAGGCACGCCAGCAGGTGGACATCCCCTGAGGGGTCCCAGACTGTGAGGGGGCA
>PVJC01010955.1:7436-42688 GCA_004026665.1 Murina feae | reverse complement strand
GTGCGCGCGCCTCCGTACCTCTGTACTTTGCTTCCGCTGCTGCTCTGAGTCTCAGACTCTTCTCTGGTTGTAGGATTTTCACTCAGCCAGCCGTCCTGTGGGTGCAAGTGGTGTCCGTGTGTTCTTTTCGTGGTTTTTCTGAAATAGTTGTTCACAGCTGCATATACGGTGTCTACCCTATGCCGCCATCTTGTTTCTCTCGCAAAACAAACTCTTGAGTCAAGCACATCACAGCCTATGAGTACTCCTTCATTGAACTGCAAAAGGGTAGATTTATAGAAATCCTTTTCCTATAAAGTGACAGTCATAATCTTGACTTTTGAGCTATGTCTCAACCATTAACCAGCAATACAGAATAACAATTTCACCTGACAAAGAATTTTACTGAAAATCAATTTCTTGTTAATAGATTTCAAAGCTCAGATGAGCAAAACAGCATTTATGAAGAACTGGTGAATGGGTTGTACTTCCTTGATTTGAATATCCCAAAACACGTCTCAATTTACTTAGACAAGCAGAATGTTATACTATTTATCAAGCTTCTCTTAAGTGTTATCCCATAGGTCTGCATTCAAAGGTACCATAATAATGCACTGTGTGAATCTTGCTTTATATTTTCTGGGGCCAATGCAACTCAGAACATAAGCATTTGTTAAAACACATTTGTTAAATCAGTTAGGAATTGCCCTAACTGATTTGGCTCAGTAGATACCAGCCTGTGAACTGAAAGGTCATAGGTTTGATCCCAGTCAAGGGCATGTACCCTGGTTGCACGCACATCCCCAGTAGGGGGTGTGCAGGAGGCAGCTGATGGATGTTTCTAACTTTCTATTCCTCTCCCTTCCTCTCTGTAAAAAGTCGATAAAATATATTTTAAAAATAAATAAATAAAACACAGGAACTCAGAGAGGAGCTTCCTGTTCAGTACCAGGAAACTTGAAACCTCTTTTGCACAATTGACTTGCGAGTATGATAATTAACTATTTTGACTCTTTCTTTGAAATAGCTAAAAGCCCATTAAAAGTTTGTGATCCATCATTGGCAAATATGAAAGGCTTTATAAAAAGAATGCACTTACTAATTTTACTTTAAGTTCCATCTATTTTTCTATATCAATCTGGCTGCTGCTCCATATTCAATAACATTACCTTTATATTAATCAGTGATTTCTGAATTTATACTAATCATTCTAGAACAAAGTGAATTAGAAGAGTAGCTTTCAAAAGCACTGGACCAGTTCAATTTCTGCTTGATGGCTTAGGAACAATATTTAAATATCTATTAAGATTTAATATTTTGGAGCACTAAGAACAGTATCAATCCAAAAGAACATCAGTAGGGAGTAGTCATTTTCTCTGATATTGTTCTTAAATCAATATCACCGAAGTGGTTAAGTCTATATTTAGTTCTTTATTTAGTTTTTCTGTGATAGAAGTATACTGAGACTTGGTTTGCCCAGTCCAGGAGAACACCCAGCAAAAGAAAATAGTCACTGCCTTTAAAAATTAGTAAGGTAAAGCCTGAGACCATTCTAACTGTGAAAATAAGTTTATAACTCAAGTAAGTCATTCATTCTGTATATAAAATCCTTGAGCTCTTACCATGTATTTGACACCATGCCCAATGCACAAAAAGTTAAATGAGGAAAATGGGAAAATGATCACATTCTAGTAAGGGATATAAATACACACACACACACACACACACACACATACCTTACACAGTTCATTCGTGATCTAATGAAAGTATATCCTGCGTAATTTATGGAGTTTATCTTGAGCACTTTGGGCTTAGTTTACATTGTACCAATTATTTGTAAATAAAAAACAAAACAAACAAAAAAAAAAAAGAGATATATGAAAGGGAGAAAATAGCAGCCTTTTGTAAATCTAATTCCAGACCACAATAATTTATTAGGGACTTCTTCATATTTTATATCTAACAGATTTACAGTCACAAAATGTAAAAAAGTATATATCTAAATGTGAAAATAAGTTTATAATTCTCTATCATGCCTGTGCTTGATGAATTTGAATTCATAGTGTCTGCCAGAATCAGGTTTAACAGTTAATCCCTTTCCTACGTAGTTTCTTTAGCAGACATCCCTTGCTTTTAAATAGCCCTGTTCTGTAACATGGAACGCCAGCCTGGTGTGATTAACCCTGAAGAGGTGCCTGACCCCACAGTATTTAATTTGTTGGTGGCAAGCATACAACTTTATCCCCAAATAGAAACAATGTAATTAACAAATCGTTCTACTTTTCTATCATGCATCTTAATTAGTTTAAGAATTTGAAGAACTCAATGAAATAGAACCTAAAAACACATGCTTAAGCACATGTACACATCCAGGAACACACACACAGCTGGTTCTAGGAAAATCATTATTTAGCTAATCTAAGAAGAAAGGATGGTTCAGTAGGTAGGTATAAGGTATGCAAAACTGAGAAAGAAGCAGTTAGCTGGTTGCAGTTGGAGATAGAAAGTAGCTAGGTCGCCATGAAGCTAGTCCATCAGTAAACTTCTAATATGCAGGGAATAACCTTAATGTATTTAATTAGGCTCCCTCATGACCTTTTCACTTAACAAGGCAGGAGACCTAGCTGGTGTATCTCAGTAGTTAGAACAAAGGCCTGTGGACCAGAGGTTTGTGGGTTTGATTCCTCATCAAGGGCATGTACCTCAGTTGCAGGTTTGATCCCCAGTCCTGGTCAGGGAGCATGTGGGAGGCAACCAACTGCTGTGTGTCTGTCACATTAATGTTTTCTCTCTCCCTCTCTACCCCCTTCCTTCCTCCCTTCCATTCTCTCTAAATAGATATATATGAGAAAAATACCCTTATACAAGGATTAAACAAACAACAATAAAAATACATAGGCAGAGCCCTGGCCAGTTTTGCTCAGTGGATAGAGCATCGGCCTGGGGACTGAAGGGTCCCAGGTTCGATTCCGGTCAAGGGCATGTACCTTGGTTGCGGGCACATCCCCAGCAGAGGGTGTGCAGGAGGCAGCTGATCGATGTTTCTTTCTCATCAGTGTAAAATCAATAAAATATATATTTTAAAAATACATAGGCAGAAAACCACTACAATCACATTTACCATTCTCCAAGTCTGTCCCCACTGATCAGTGGGGAAAGGTACTGGACAAAGGTGGTTTAGATGAGTGTCTAATAAGATCTGAGTAATGTGGGAAAGTGCCTACCTATCTGCCAGTCAGACCTCAAGACAAATTAGTGGTCAAGATGGGCATGGCCACTGCAAAGGCATGAAACCTGAATATTTAAAATTTCAAACAATGGAAGTTTACTCTCTCCCTGGCTTGGGTTCCTGGCTCTTCTGTGGCAGGGGGATGAGCTATCCTGTGCTCACATAGTACACGGCCATGTTAGACTCCACACGTTGGACTAATGGACTTTAATTAGCCTGAATGATGAACTACTCCAGCAACATGGAATGGAAACTTTGGACACTGGCCCTGTTTCTGGCTCTGCTGGAATTCCAGCTGCACCTTTTCCAGGACTGGATTAAGGTGCAGGGGACTTGGGAACCCCAGAAATGTAACTCCACACAAATAAAGTCCTCCACACCCCATCCTCCATTGGGACTTCTGAAAATGCTTATTTCAGGGTCCCCCAAAGAACTTCTACCATGGTTCCATGAGCGACAGGGAAGTTTGGTTATCTGGTAACATAACGACATTAAAAACATATCAAACTGTAAAAGATTTTAAAAATATAGTATTCATATAAAATTCATAAAGAAAAGAGGGAGAACAAAATTGAAAATTATCTATAATTACAAAAAAGGAAAAGCATCAAATATGTTTGCTTCTTCTAAATGCAAAAATATAAAAAATTTTGATTATAAAATGTTCAATAAAATAGAAATTTTATACTATGAAAAACATAAGAATGAGAGATAAAATAATTTGTAAGAGTAAATAAAAAATGATACTTGGAAGATATTAGAATAATTTATGAGTCAACATTGTGAAACTACATGACTATAAAAAAGAAACCAGGTGACTCCTGGGACAGCAGCATAGGAGCTCTGCAGACTCTCTCTCCAGCAAAACAATAAGAACTGGTGAAAATTATTTAAACATACACACAAATTTAAGGTATTTTGTTCCATAAGCATAAAACAAATAAAGACTCAATTACTCAAGAAAATACACTTAATCTTAGTAAGAACAAGTGGAGACTGTGGTACTAGAGCTATGACCTGCTCCTACCTCCATGCCACCTCCAACTTAGTGTGCGTGAATGTAGGCAAGAAGATGATGCTTCTCCTCCCTCTTAGCTCCCAATCAAGGGCTAGAGTATTTTTCCAGCCAGCATTTCTGATTCCCTTCACTTCTACATTTGGTTGCAGAGGTTACATTGCAGGGAGTGTGGCTGAGAGGTTAAGGTTCCGTTCCTTTACCAAGTTCCCACTTGTAGGCCAGAAATACAGGGTCCGAACCGTTCACATCTCAGGCCACTCATATGAATAAAGGTTTCAAGCCAGAGAGGCCTGCCAACAAGACAGAGTCTATCTCTGCTCTCACAGCATCTTGCTTTTTCAGAGGAGTGAGTGTACTTTGAATGAAGCAAGTCATGCCCCTATCTCAGGAGGAACATCGTAGAGATTTTGCCGAAGGGAAGAGGCAGGCCATAATAACAGATTTTGAAAGCTCTCTCTAGGGCAAATATTTGCAATAGAATGTGGGGAAGCTTAAGCCTAGGGCCATTTTGAAAACTATGAAGATTTGATGGTAAGCAAGTAAAAAGATACTGTCGGCTCCATGAGTTCATCAGGCTAAATGATAGGCCACTTGTTTATGAGAGAAGACCAGAGAAATAAATAGCCAGAAAAGCCTTCTTGTAGTCAAAGAAAAACTCTAAGACTGATCTCAAAATATAAAGAAGAATACTCCAGCAAAAGTTCTCAGTTTCACTGGATCAGATTTGGAGCAACTTATGCAGAGACTATTGTTGAAAACAATAGAGAAATCAGCTGACAAGCAGTGGAGGGGAATGGCAATACATAATACCAACAGAGGCAGATAGCTTAACACAGATACTAGGGAAAAGGCCCTATAGAAACCATTCTCATTCCCAGACTATCTACCCACATGTAGAAGACTGTGCCCTCTGAGTGACATCACAGGTTTTGCACTGCAGTGAAAATAGCCCATCTACGTTACCAAGCAAATAACTAAGCAAACAACAGTGAGCTGCAGAATGAGATCAGTATCCAGAGTCACTCAATATATTATATATATATGTCCTGCTTTCAAAAAAATTATCATATGCAAAATAACAAGACAGTATGACTCCTATACACACACACACACACACAGCAAACATTAGAGACTGCTGGTAAGAAGGCCTCAAATATGAACTTGATAGAATAAGACTTCAAAGGATTCATTTTAAACACATTAAAAAATAAAGAAAGAAAACCATACTTTAAAAGGTAAAACAAAATAATTGTGGACATCAATAGAAAGAGAGAAATTATAAAGCAAACTAAATGGATGTTCTGGAATTGAAAAATGCAACAATTGAAATGAAAAATCCAGTAGAGGACTCTAAAGTAGTTATGAACAACAACAACAAAAAAATCAGATCAGTACAGATTATGTGATCTGAAGAAAAGAGAGGGAAATAGAAAAATTAACAAGAGGATTATATAACTGTGAAATTACTAAAAACATTAGCAGACTTTATGGTATATTAGTTATCTCTCAACAAAACTGTAGTATAAAGGATAAATAAAAATGGCAAATCCATTTGGCTTTAATTTAGGAGGTATACAAATAATGAACACTTTAAAGAGTTACTGAGTAGAAGAAACATAAGGTTAGTCACTTTTTTGGAAGATACAGGCTACATGTAAGATTACTTTCAAGAAACACAGTATTTAGTATTCTGTACATAAAATCATAGACAGGGAATGCACTTAGAACTTTATTATTGAACATCAATCTATACTACGAGTGCATGATTTCAGTAAAATAATCTATCTAGAATTCCCCATTGCCAATGCAAATAAAAGTTACCAATGCACTTAGATACTACTCCACTAAGATGTCAATTAGGCCACAATATTGTGAAAAACTATTTGAATCTAATGATTTTTATTGATCAAAAAATTAAAGCACCGGTTTTAGAAAACTCTAATTTGTAAATTCTGTAAAATATCCCCCTAGGTCCAAAGAGGATCCTAAGCCAAAGATGATTGAAACAAGATCCTCTCTCCTTACATAGCACAAATGCAGAATTGAATTTCCATGGAAAAATTAAAGCTGAGGAATGGGAGGTGTCTTTATTTTAAAGTAAATTCCATGGAGTTCAATAGAAAAATACATGAAACAAACAACAGAAAATACGTTATGTGGTCAAAAAATACTGCTAAGATGTTGGTTAAAGGAATTTTTGCAGTAATTCTCAGAAATGTTAAACACTAAGGTACCTTTGATTCACTTTTAGAGAAACTCCTAAGAAGAGACTTAGAAAGTGCATAGAATATTAAGTTATTTTCTAAGTTTATTACATTGGGACTGCCTCCCTTTCTTTCCTGGAATATCTATTATACTTTGCTTACTGGTTTCTAAACACGTGAATCTTTAAACTAAAATGAGTCTAAATGTTACTAAAGGTACTTTAAATGCATTAAGATTTCTAGGCCTGCAATCCAGGAATTCTGATTTTAAAAGTCTGCATTGAAATGAAGAATCTGAATTTTGAGCTAATTATCTCTGGTGATTCTGCTCCAAGCCATTTGAAGGCCACCTTTTGAGAAGCACAGCATTCATAAATTCACTCTAATATTTCCAAATTGAAAAAACGCTAGGTAGCTCAAATTAAAATTACACTATATTTAGCCAATTTTTTTTATTATTACATAAAGTTTTACAAAGATTAGTACATATATCTCTTTTTCCCCCTGCCCTTCCCCCAGCCTCCCCTACCCCCCAGTGTTTTGTGTCCATTAGTTATGCTTAAATGCATGCACCAATTTTAAAATTATCAGCTGATTATTTTTGATTGACATTAAAGTGTATGTCAAAAATCCTGTTCACACAGTATAACATAGCTAAAGTCAACTTAAGCTTGATGGTCAAACATTTGAAACAAGTGATGTCTAGTAAGGAAATAACAGTTGTAGAATACAGGCGGTACCATTAGGTACAGGCAAGATGGAATGAATTACCATAAAGTCAGGCTATGATGGATATGCAGATTATTTCACAGCATCATTCTTAAGATAGGAAGAAAGTGCTGAGAAAAGTTCTGTCGGAAGTATGCTGCACACATGAAGAATAGTGTAAGCTTTTTATAAAGCCTAAAACTAAAAATTTTCCTTAATATGAGATGATAGACTTTTGTAAGGTCAAAATCCCTTTTATGGTCATAAATCAACTAACTCCAAAAGCTTACTAAGTATAACCATTTTTATTCTTTATGATTATTTTAACCTTAAAATCTTAAAGAATAAAAACACATTATCATTTATTTCTAAATTAATTTCTCTGATGTCTATTTCTGTGTTCATTATGCAAGTCACCCAGGCAATGAAATTGTATTGTCTTTGAATTTATCTCAGAATCATTCAGCAACATCCTGAGAAATTGAGAGAAGATATCTTCTCTTCCAACTCCACCTTTAAAAAATATTTTTATTTTATTCCATTTATTAATTCTATTTTATCCATCAGTTTAGGACCTTATTAGCTCATGGCTGAAATGTCCCTTAACTACTCTTCTAGCCTTTGAATTTTCCCCCAAATATCCGAGCCATCTTTGCAGGTGTATGACCTTGAGAAATAGTCCTGCCTCTCTAGATTTCAGTGTCCTTTTATTTCTGCATAAAACATTATCACAATCTCAGTGCCTTAAATCAACATTCATTTATTCTCCCAATTTCCGTGGATTAGGAGTATGCATGGCCCTGTTCTCAGGGTCACCAGGCTGTTCTGAGTGTTAGCTGGGGCTATGATTCTCATGTGGGCTTTAGGAATACCTTCCTCAAGGTCTCCAGTTGTTGGTAAATTCATTTTATTAAGGCTGTATGTCTGAGACCCCAGTTTACTGTCACCAGCTGTCACTCAGAAACTACTTTCAGTTCTTAGAGGTAACCCAGGGTTCTTTGCCACATGCCCCCACAGACAGTTCACAAGAGAGATGCATCCCTTCTTCCCAGCCAAGAGGAAAATGTCTCTCTGGTTCTCCATTCTTTTACATAGCACTCATTATGTCAGGCCTGCCTTGATATTATGTATTTGATGAATTCAAAAGGGACCCACGATTATATCTGCAAAATCCTTTCTGCCACATAAGGTAACATCTTCTAGATGGTGATATGACATCATATTCACAAGTCCCTTCTACACTAAAAGAAAAGGAATTACACAAAGGTATGGGCTATAGAGGATTATTATAGAATGCAAACTAACACATTAATGTAAAAGCTAGTTTGCTGGAAAAGAAATCTTAAGATATTATAATAGTAAAGGCTCAAACTACATGTTATAAAACCTACACATGGGACAGAAAGTTAATTTAATTCTCAGGGAGCTGATAGATTTAGGAAGGCAATGCACATCTTTCTCTCGCACTAAATAACAGATAATCAGACTTCCTTGCTACATAGGAAATTAAAAACTTCATGAAACCACATGTGGTTTTGGATGCCCAGAGCTGCCCAGAGGCATGAGAGAGATTTTTGAGTCAGATATATGGGGGATGGGGATTGTCTCATTCTCCTGTTCAAATCTAACCTGAAAAAAAAAAGAAGTCTTACTGTTGCCTTACCTGGAATAAAAGATCTTACATTACTTATTTGGCTTCTGCTTTCCTGTTTATCTTTCATGTTTATATCACACAGAGTTTCATAATTGCTTCAAAAAATCACATGCTTTTTACTCAGCATAGATATATGAACTTCCTTTCTTTGCAATATTCTACAACATATTTTTATCCAAAACTATGGGATTTATTTTATTTATTGTTTAAAATCTGTTATTCCTTTAACAAATATTTATCGAGTGATTATATTCATCAATGAACTGTTACACTTTCACCACTCTCACAAAGTAGGGATAATCTCTGATTTTTTAATAGAAAATCATTAGCCAGGTCATACATCTACCACCATGATGGTTAGATCTATATTTATAGGTTCATATCCCACTTGTTAATACCTTGACAAAAACATTCTGTTTTTATTTGTTTATATTTCTAGGAATAATTCAGCGATTGTTGCAACCCATTAATTATGGTTTACTAAAAATAGTAACACTAATAATCATAATAACATCTAAAATGTGTTTAGTGATCCCTTGTACTGTGAAAACATGTTCCATATGTTGGCTCATATAAACTTCTTGCAATAGCACTTTGAGGCAAGTATTATAGTAAACGAGAAAAACTAAAGTGCAGAGACAGAACCAAGACTTTCTTATAAATTACTGATGTTCCTGAGCTCTATTTTCTCTATACCAATGTGCTTTCCAAATGGGAGCGTCAGTATAGCTCATGTGTTTAACACAGTGCTAAAAACGCATGTTCTCGGTTCTGCTGCAGATTTATTCAATCAGAAATTCTGTGGCCGGGGCCTTGTAATTTGCATTTTAACAGGCCTTGAAGGTGATGCTGGTGCTGCTAAAGTTGGAGAACCACTGCTATATAACCTAATATAAGGTTATCCTGGCCAATAAGATGTGATCAACTAGACTTTCAAACAACATGCACTCAGAGACTGGAAATAAAATTCATTATATTAGATAACAATAGATGACAAACAAAGATTTCTACAGGAAAAAGAGCTGCTCTGTTATCAGAAGTCATGTTGAAGGTTGATATGTTCATCACATGGAGTCTGAAACTTCCTGCCCATAGGCTGACCTGGCCAATGCTTTATGAAAATAAATGGAGAATAACCTTTACCCTGGACTGTAATAACAGCTCTGTGATTTATATCAGTTCAAACATTTCTCTTTATAGGAAGATATTTCCAATAGCTAGTTCATCACCCACAAAGACATCCCAAATCTTCAGATCAGGATTCTTATTTTCTTCATTTGGGTCTCTGCTCACATATCAAAGAATGTTGTATAATTATAAGCATTTTTACAATTTCTTAGCAAATTGAATTAAATCAGCTTCAATTGCCTTATCTTTTTCCATTACTTTACATTAGGAATTGTCTTTTTAAAAAGTGTCAAGTGATACTGTAACAAAAATAGAGAAAAGCTTATAAAAAGTCGAGTGTTGATCTCTGAAAAGGCAAAATAGTTCAAGGTAAGAATGGGGAATTACTTTCAGGGAGGAGTGTTTGCTGAGGGATTTTATTTTATTTTATTAAATACTAGAGGCCCAGTGCACAAAAATTTGTGCACTTGTGGGGGTCCCTCAGCCCAGCCTGTGCCCTCTCGCAGTCTGGGACCCCTCAGGGGATGTCCACTTGTTGGCATGGTGGCCAGCCTGGGTGAGGGGCTGATGGCTGTTTGCAGGCTGGCCAAGCCCCCCAGTGGAGACCCTCACCCCCTGGGGGTGTGGCCAGCCTGGGTGAGAGGCTGAGGGCCATTTTCAGGCTTGCCCCAGCCCTTTCAGGGTTTGGGTCCACACTGGGGTGCCTGGCTGGAAGCAGGTATCTGGGATTTATTTAACTTCTGTAATTTAAACTTTGTAGCCTTGAGTAGAGCTCAGGGCCTGCAGGGCCCTTGCTTCCTCCATTGCCCAGGGAAACTCCAGCTCCGTGGCTGCTGCCATCTTAGTTCAGTTAATTTGCATATTTGCTCCTGATTGGATGGTGGGTGTGGCTTGTGGGTGTAAGGGAGTGAGGGTTAATTTGCATATTACTCTTTTATTAGATTAGACATTTTTTTGATTTTTAGAGAGGAAGGGGAAGGAAGAGGGAGCTAGAAATATCAATGATGAGAGAGAATCATTGATCAACTGCCTCCTGCACATCCCCAACTGGGGATCAAGCTTGTAATCTGGGCATGTACCCTTGATCAGAATTGAAATTGGGACCCTTCAATCTGTAGGTCGACACTCTATCCACTGCGCAAAACTGGCTAGGGCTGTTGAGGGATTTCACAGGGAATTTCACTTATCATACCCAGAGAACAGCAACAATAATGATTGCATACTCTGTGCAGAGTACTGCACTCTGCATATTCACATTGGTTTATTTATAAAAAATACAGTTTATACCACTCAAGAAGTTCACCATCTGGCTGTGAACACAAACTATATAAACATGTAAAAGAAGAGTTCTAAACAAATAAAAAGCTATATAGATAAATGCATAAGTACAGATAATAAATGTTCTATCAATGCCTATGCATTGGAGAGCATAGGAAATAAGATGTTTCACTACTTCTTGGTGGCACATAGAGCTATACCCTGATTTTGTATATAGTTTTGTCTTGATTTTTGTTCTAGTCTTGATTCAGATGATTATTCATGGTGGCCAAGACATGGGAACAACCAAAGTGTCCTCCAATAGATGATTGAATAAAGAAGATGTAGTACATATATGCAATGGAATACCATTCAGCCATAAGGAAATATGAAATACTGCTATTTGTGACAACATGGACAGATCTTGAGAATATCATGTTAAGTGAAGTAAGTCAGTCAGAAAAAGCTAAGAACATATGATCTCACTCATGTACAGAATATAACACTAAAACTCATAAATACAGATAACAGTATTGTGGTTACCACAGGGAAAGGACCTGGGGGATTAGTAAAGGGTAAAGAATGCTAAAAGATGATTTGACTTTGAGTGGTGGGTGATATACAGCACATGTAGTATAGAAAGGTACAGTTGAAATCTATATAATCTTATCAATTATTGTCACCCCCAATAAATTTAATTTTAAAAAAGAAAAAGTGGTTGAATCAGATCCTTGTCAAGTAAGATAACTCTGGAAGCAGTATAGATGGTCTATTTAGGAAGATCTTACCAAGTTCAGACATGCCTAAACAAACATATCCTAAAGCCATGCTTGAATCGATGCTACTGAGCACCAGAAGAATACAGGATAAGCTTACATAGTAACCTGAAAGTTTAACTTAGCATGTTAAGATATTTAAATTGTACTTTAGGGACTTATAGTTCTCTAAATTTTATCCAATAAAATCTATTCATTAGCAGATCTGAAACAAAGGTCAGGTTTAGAAACAAATTACACATAATTTGGGAAATGAAATATACAGAGAGTAATTAAACACACAAAAATTGAATAACTATATGGATTATAAACATATAATTTCTTAGTAGTATAGGCATTCTTACCTGTTGTGTTGCATACCCATTAAGAATTATTTTAATCTAAGATAAAATATTAGACTTATAGATTAAAGTAATCCCAACAGTTTGCATAAACTTTTTTTCTTAGATTACGTTGAGAATAACAAGGTGATTACTATACACATAAGAAACATTTTTAACAATCATCACAAATAATTCTTATACTTGGATTTTAATGCACATGTGACATCGAGTCCAAGAAACCTGTATGTGAGGCAAAAAATACCACTACTGATCTTACTTGTCATCTCCCCTATAAACATGTCCTCCTTAAAAGAATGTATGTGAGAGTGTGTATATATATGCATTTACATTTGAGTATAAGAAGTAAGAATAAAACTATGCTTAAATTACAGGCATGTGTCATTTTATTGTACTTTGTTTTATTGGCTTTACAGATATTGTGCTTTTACAATATCTGAAGGTTTGTGGCAACCTTGTGTTGAGTAAGTCTATCGTAGTCATTTTTAACAGCATTTGCTCACTTTGTGTCTATGTGTCATATTTTGGTTATTCTTACAATAGTTCAAACCTTTTCATTATTATTATATTTGTTATGGTGATTTGTGATTGGTGATCTTCAGTGTCACTATTGTAATTGTTTGTGACACCACATGAGAAGGCAAACTTAGTAAGTAAATATTGTGTGTGTGTTCTGACTGCTCCACTGACTAGCCATTTCCCCTTCTCTCTTTCATTCTCTTCTTGGGCCTCCTTATTCTGTGAGACATAACAATATTAAAATTAGGACAATTAATAACCATGCAATGGCCTCTAAGACGTGCACAAGTTAGAGGGAGAGTTGTACAACTCTCACTTATCAAAAGCTAGGAATGATTAAGCTCAGTAAGAAAGGCATGTCAAAAGCTGAGAAAGGCAAAAAAACTAGGCCTGCTGCACTGAACGCTTAGCTAAGTTATGAATGCAAAGGAAAAGTTCCTGAGTAAAGTAAAAATGGTACATGAATGATAAAGAAGGAAAATAGCCTTATTGATATAGAAAAAACTTCAGTGATCTGGATAAAGCCACAACATTTTTTAAAGCTAAGTCTAATCCAGAGCAAAGCCCTAATTCTCTTTAATTCTATGAAGCATGGGACAAGTGAGATAGTGGAAGAAAAGCTTGAGGCAAGTAGAAGTTGGTTCATGAGGTTCACTAGTAAGAAAATAATCCACATCCATTACATAAAAGTGCAAAGTGAAGCAGCAAGTATTGGTGTAGAAGTTGCAACAGTTATCTAGAAAATCTAACTAAGATAATTAATGAAGCTGGCTACACTAAACAACACATTTCTCAATGAAGACAAAATAGCTTTATATTGGAAGAAAATACCATCTAGGACTTTCATAGCTCAAAAGGAGAAGTCAATGCCTGGCTTCAAAGCTTCAAAGGACAAGCTGACACTCTTGTTAGGGGCTAATGCAAATGTTAACTGTAAGTTGAAGCCAATGCTTCTTTATCATTTTGAAAATCCTAGGACCCTTAGAAGTCATGCTAATCTACTCTGCTTATGCTCTATAAATCCATCAACAAAGCCTGGATGACAGTACATTGGTCCATAACATGGTTTACTAAATATATTAAGTCCACTATTCATGCCTACTATGCAGAATTTATTTTTATTGCAAAATATTGTTGCTCACTAAAATGCAACTGGTCACCCAATAACTTCGATGGAGATGTATGAGATTCATGATGTTTTCACACCTTGGTTTTTCAGTCCATGGACCAAGGAGTAATTTTGACTTTCAAATCTTCTAATTTAAAAAAAAATAAATGTCGTAATTATAGCTGCCACAGACAGTGATGTCTCTAATGGATCTTGGAAAACTCAATATAAAACCTTCTGGAAAAGATTCACCATTCTAGATGCCATTAAGACCATTTTTGACTCATGGAAAGAGGTCTAAATATCAGCATTAACACAAATTTGTAAGAAGTTTATTATAATCTTCGTGAATGACTTTGAGTGGTTCAAGATTTTAGTGGAGTAAGTAGTTGCAGATGTGGTAGAAAAGGCAAGAAAAGTAGAATAGAAGTAAAACCTGAAGATATGACTGAATCAAGGCAATTTCATGAAAAAAGAACTTTAATAAATGAAGAGTTGCTTCTTATGGATGAGCAAAGAAAGTAGTTCTTTGTGATGGAATCTACTCCTGGTAAAGATTCTGTAAAGATTGTTGAAATAACAACAAAAAAATTAGAAATTATATAAACTTACTTGATAAAGCAGCAGCAGGTTTTGAGAGGATTAATTCCAATTTTAAAAGAAGTCCTACTGTGAGTAATACTATCAAAAAGCATCACATGCTAAGAGAAATTGTTTATGAAAGAAAAGGTAAACCAGTGCACAAAAAAATCACTGTTGTCTTATGTTAAGAAATTACAACAACCCCCATCCTTCAGCACCCACCACCCTGACCAGGCAGAAGCCATCACCAGTGAGGCAAGATGCTCCACCAGCAAAAAGATTAACACTCACTGAAGGCTCAGAAGATGGTTGGAATTTTTTTTTTACATAATGTTATTGCACACTTCATAGACTATAGTATAATGTAAACATAACATTTATATTCAATGGAAATGAATAAAATTGTGTGAGTTTGTGATATGAGCTTCATTGCGGTGGTCTGAAACTGAACTTGCAGTATCTCTGAGGTATGACTGTACTGTGCATTTTTACTAAAATGCGTCAATTATATTTTTTCTCTTGAGAATTAGTAATAATCAGACTTACTTATGTTTAACCAGTTTTATTGTCAAAACTTTGTATTTCCAGAAACCAACAAATTTAAGAAATAAGTCATGAAGTTTCTCTGTTTATAATCTAAATATTATAAATGAGTTCTGAAATATCTAACTTATACTTAGTCCTTACTAGTACCACTGTCAACACAAATCTATGTGCTTTTTAATATATTAACTCATGTTTTTTATGTCTTAATTCCTCCAACTTTCTCATGAATTACATATTATTATAGACCTGTTTAAATGAGAAGAAATGAGGCACATAAATATAATATTAACATACACTGCAAAATGACATTATTTAAGAAATGGATAAATTTGGTTAAATTAAACTTAGAAAATGAATGTGGTATCAAAAAGAAAATGTAAAGTGCATTAATTTTTTTATACTATTTTCAGCACATTAATTTTGATTTGGGGACCTTTTCCATTCTTTACCTTTAATCTCTTTGTCATTTTTGAACCATCTTATATCAGCTGCAGGTTTACTTCCAGATGTTTTACAAGTCAGCTGCATCAAGTCTCCCTCCATAACTGGTGATGAAAATCCACTAATTTGAGGCTTTTCCGGAACACCTGAAATATAAACAAATGAAACATCAATCACCAGAGTTGATTCATTCTTGTGACTATTATTTTTACAAGTAAAAGTAAATTGGCAATATTCTTCATCAAGAATAATAAACAGCTATATAATAACAATAACTGCTTATGATAAATAGATACAGATATGAGTATGTATATGTATATGTACCTGAAAGCATTTATTCAGTTAAAAGTAGTTGTTTAAATTATAGTTTGCATGTAAAAATAAACTTTGTAAATCTTAAAGATAACCATTCAATATGTCTTAAAATTTGCCAATATAGGGATTTAAGAATGAACACTGCTTTCATTGGAGAAAAATAATTTACAAAGCACATTTATTTATTCTTTATCAAATTATAATTTAACTAAAATAACACATTTCATCCATGATTTCATAATTCTGAAAGCTTAAAAATGATATTATCCTCTCTGTATTTTATTCAAGAAAAGGCATTTTGTCCAATAAAATGCCTCAAAAACATTCATATGAAATTGCAACCATACTTACTTTTCTGATTCTTCTAAAGTAGAAAATGTCTCCGGATGTCATTTGCATTAGAAATTCAATTGTAGTTTTGTGGTGCTTGATATGTGTGATTTTTAATGCTAACTACTATTGTATTTTCTAGTCCAAATCATCAAATCAATAAGCAGATAACTAATACTCAGAGTTAGCACATGGGTAGTTTAAATAATAGAACCACATTTCTTGGGCATTAATATTCTATTATGATAGAGGTTTACTAAAATTTCTTCTAAAATTATTCAATAATTAAGGCAAACTGAAAGTTCTTTATTGTCTTATTTAATCTAATCTATTAAAAGAGAAATATGCAAATTGACTCTCACTCCATTATACCCACAAGCCACGCCCACAAACCAATCAGGAACAAATATGCAAATTAACTCAACTAAGATGGCGGTGCCCAGTCCACCTCAGACCCACAACTGAAGTAGCCAGGCCTATTAGCCAGACAGGTGGTAGGGGAGGGAAGGGGGGCTGAGGGGCAGAGCCATCAATCACAGGAATCTGGGAAGGGGCAGAGATGGCCATCGGGGGGGTTTGGGGGGTCTTTTGCCCAGGCCTGCATCCTTGGCCAGAGGCTATAGGCCTGGGAAGGGGCAGAGCTAGGATTGGAGGGGCAGGGGTGGAGCTGGTGATGGAGGTGAACTACAGAGGAAACACCTTTTCTTACTGCTAATTGGCTAAGCTCCCTGTATGCCACTGGTAATATTCTTAATAACTTGGGTAATACTAATCCCTGAAGGCGATCTAGGGTTTTTTCGCCACACTCCTAAAGGGGAAAAAAAAATGAAGGTCCACTGCTGGAGGGCTAAGAAAGGTCATATCCTGCCCTAGCTGGTTTGGCTCAGTGCATAATGCCTCAGCCTCCTGACTGCAGAGTCTGGGTTCAATTCTGACCAAGGGCATGTACCTAGGTTGCAGGCTTCTCCCTGGCAGGGGCCCAGGTCAGGGCTCATGCAAGAGGCAACCAATCGAAGTGTTCTTCTCACTTTGATGTTTCTCTCTATCTTTCCCTTCTCTTCCACATTCTCTAAAAATAAATGGAAACATATCCTCAGGTGAGAATAAAAAAGAAAAAAAGAAAAGTAAATGTCATATCCTATGAAAGACACATCTTGAAAATGCCTAAAGAAAGTTGTCATTTTTTCATGGTAAAAGGACTGGAGTTCGTGTTGATGAAAACACCTTGGTGGCTGCAGTGACTGGCAGTGGGTGTAGTAGCAGAGTGATGGGGCTGGTGGCTTCCCCTGATTAGCCTGGTCACCTCCCACAAAGGGAGGCCAGACTAGGGCTTAGGCCCATTCCCCATGAGGAATAGGGAGCGGGCCTAAGCCATAAGTAGGACATCCCCTGAGGGCTCCCAATGAGAGGGGGCAGGCTGGGCTGAGGTAATTCCCCCCTCCCAGTGCAAAAATTTTGTGCACTAGGTCCCTAGTTTAGTTATAAAAGAATAAAATGTAATCATGTTGGAAAGTACCAATAAGAGAAATACACATTTAAATAATAACAATAAAAACAATGACAGGTCATTATACTCCAATTAGCTAAATAGTTTTTGTTTTTTCCTCCCTTCTTATTGGCTTAAAAAAATCTTTATCATCCCACCATTTAATCAATTGAAATCAGCCAGTTGCTTATTCATGGTGTCTCAAGGTGGCTTTCTACAGGGCAATACATTGAACTTAGCAGTTGTTATCCTAAAATACTTCATTTTAGTCCTTTTTTGTTTCCTTCATGTCAAACTTGTAAAGATTTTGATAAAATAGTCTCAGTTCCTTATCCTATGAACAAAAGCAGTTCACTAGCTGAATTAACTTGTAATATTCACACCCAAAAGAACAGCATGTGTTAGTTTGTTTGTTTTTTTTTTAAATACAATGTTAGGCCTTACGTATGAAAAATTGCAGGCAAGCTAGGGACAAAAATATCCATCTTGAAATTCCTCTAACTTCTTCAGAACACAGGTGTGTTTCAATAAACGGCAGCAATTTCAGCTGATTGGGACACTGATGTTTGTGGAATCACAAAGAGCTCTGAGATGCAACTACATTTCCTCTGAATCTCTATAAATGCATTGCTTTTTTATGTTACTTTAACCTTTGGAAAAAATGGCTCAATATTTAGAGAAGTTACAAGCTGCATGCACAAGTGACATTATGCACTTCATTTAGTAATCTAGAAAACTACAGGTTTAAAAGGTGAGGAGATACATGGAAATGTCAGGTTTATTTAAATGCATTGAAATATACAAAGTGGTGAAAGCTATAACATATTAGAGAAGCCATATGAAATGACTGATACGATAAAATGAAGGAGCACCTTCTAAACATATTAAACTCATTGTGCTCATCATTCTATCACTTGTGAAAGAATCACCACATATACAATACATAGAGGGGTTGCTACAAAGGAATTTAACTGAGGATCAAGAAACCTGGTGTCTACTGATGGCTAAGAAATTAAATGGGTATGTGCCTTTAGAAGTCGTACAAATCTTTATACCTCCCTTTGTCTATAAAATGGGAAGTGTGATTGTTATTTTTAAATTCCTTTTGTTAAAAAGTAGCAGAAATGAGATTAAACTACATCTATTATCATGATCCTCAAAATATATATGTGTTGTAGTACTGACCTGTGTGGTTTAGTTGGTTGAGCATTGTCCCATGCACCAAAAATTTTCTGGTTTGATTCCCAGTTAGGGCACATGCCCAGGTTGTCAGCTTGATCCCCGATAGGGGGCATGCAGGAGGTAACTGTAATTGTTTGATGTTTCTCTGTCACATTGATGTTTTTCTCTCTCTCTTAAATCAAGTGTGTGTGTGTGTGTGTGTGTGTGTGTGTGTGTGTGTGTGTTAGAATCATGGTACTTTACAAGTACACATCTCTCGGTCTTATGAATACATTGTGTTTGCTTTTAGAACTTACCCAGAACAGTGAGATAGGCCTTGGAAGTCTTGACAGGCATTGTAAATAAAGAACAGGTGTACTGTCCTTCATCGGAGAGAGACACATCACTGACGCTGATACTCAGTTCATGCCAAGAAGCCCGAACCAGCTCAATCCTGTTGTCTCTTAAAGCTGAAAAGAGAAAGTATTAAAAATGTGAAATAACAATATTATAAAAAGTCAGTACTGTTAGACGGAATATTTTCAGTACAACATAATACACATTTCTTCAGCTGTACATCTAAATATTTACTGAATCAGTTTACAGGACAGTTTAAATATATTGAAATATTTTATCATATTTTAAAAAATAAAAGTAGATTTAGATGCTCGTTAAGGTTCTCAGAAATAACTTTTTTAATTAAATGATTGCATCTAGTACATTAGTTTGGGTGAGGCAGATGATATTGATAAAAGTGGCTTTCCTCCACAAAGTTTTTCATGGGATGCTAATGCCAAGAAAAATTATAAACAAAAGGACTCACTTCTATGGACAGATAAATTTGGAAAAACTATAGCTGCTGCATTTCTTCTAAGACACTAACAATGAACATTAGCATATTAAAAGCTCTCCCCAGTACAGATACCCATTGAAGTTCTAAACCAGAACTGACATTCAGCTGGAAAGCACCTGTAAGGTACCAGATGTTAAAATCTGTTCTAATTCATTGGTACCTCTGCTGAACTGTTTGTTAAATATTTTTTATATAGGTTCAAACCACATATTCTGCTCCAGAAAACTTGTTTTCACAGAAATCATACTTCTCTTTACTCATTTTATTTTATTATTATTATTTTATTTTCTTGTTTAAAGTATTATGAATAGTAGTACATATGTCTCCTTTTTTTTCCCCAGTGACCTTCCCCCAGCCTCTTTATATATCTCACTAAGTACAGCTATACAACCTGGAATTAAGCAAGAGGCACTGAAGAATTACTCTAAAAGGTATAAAGAGAAAGGAGAACAGGTTAGGAACACCAGGCCCTAAGGAACAACATGGAGGCAAACAATAGTAAAAGACGATGAAGATCTGGCTTCTATCAACCACAACCTCACAACAGAAAGTGGCTGAAGCAGACTGTTTTAGTGCTGAATAAATAGAAGCTCCAGCAACAGCATCACAAGGGGAATCAAGTGGGAGCATCAGTGACAAGAGTCCATGGAAAGTGAACTATATCCCCAATGGGCTGGAGACTCCTTTCCCTGCAAAGAGAAAATAGCTGATTGGAAACAAGGGCAGAAGGGCACCCCCTCAGGTAACCAGCCTTAAATATGAACTCTCAATAAGCTACAGGACTCCTGACCCCACTTAGACCTCCCAGGCAGCCTGGCTTGAGGGAGCAACTCTGCCCACTTAGGTGGCATCAGTAGACATCTGTGTAATTTCCAGTGGAACTAGACAACTCAAGCTGACCAAATAGAAATACCAAGGTTCTTACAAATTTGTGTAACCATAGCCTGCAAATGTACTCTAAGACCTGTGTGCTAAACCTAATGAGGATGACTGCCTCGTAGAATAGGACGTTTAAATAGAGTTGAGAATCTCCTAACTTAAGACCCAAAATGTCCAGAATATGATGATGATGATGATGATGATGATGATGATGATGATGATAAAACTCTCGTCACATCAAATGCCCCCAAAATCATAATTTATATAAGAAAACATAATCAACAGATGCCAACACTGAGTTGAAATATATATTGAAATTATTTAACAAAGAATCTAAAAAGTTATTTTATTAAAATAATATAACAGGTAATACATTTCTTCAAATTTTTAAAATATTAGCAAAGAAAAATGTTATAAAAAATGAACCAAATGAGGGAGAAGAACCAAGATGGAGGAGTAGATAAAATCAGTACTTGCCACCTCCCACAACCACTTCAAAATTAGAACTAAAACACAGAATAACCGTCATTCAGAAATGCCTGAAATCTGGCTGAATGGAAGTCCTAACTAAAGAATTAAAGAAGAAAGCATATTGAGACTGGAAGGAGAGGCAGAGGTATGGGACTTGTTTGACACCCCTGTATGGCTTTTTTTTTTTTTATTGGGAGGGATATCTGGCTGCGAAGCCTCCCAAGAGGAACAAGGGTTCCCAGCCCCCCACCAGACCACTAGCCCAGGGGTCCATTATGAGGAAGAGAAGTCTCTGTAACTTTGGGCTATTAAAAACCAGTGGGGATTATGGCTGGGGGACATGGAGACTGCTGGAGTTCTATGTGTTCCTCTTAAAGGACCAGCACAGGGACATACTCAGACTCACTTACTTTGAACTCCAGCATTGGTTCAGTAGCTTAGAGGGATCCAGGAATATATGGGATGGATTTGGATTGTCTGGCATTAGTGCAAGAACTGGGAGTGGCTTTCTCCTACAAAGGAATGTTCACAATGGTCATTGTTCCTATGCTGAGACCTCCCCTTTGACAGAGCTGACTGTCAGCAGCCGTATCTGAGTTTCCATCAAACTGGTTTACACTATTCACTCCACCCTGATAATTCCCTGAGACCACCCCGCCACACTCAATTTGTAGCCTCACCCAAGCTGTTTGCAGAGTCTTTCCATATGAATGGCCTGTCCTGACTCAGAGTTTAGACTTTCTTAAAATCTCTCAAAGAAATAGCCCCATATCACCCAATAAGAAGCCCCAGGCTTGGAACTAGCAGAAGCTTGCATCATTTCACAGCTTGGCCTCTCCTGGGCACTTTCAAGACCAACAAAAGTAGTAGCCATCTTCAGATCACTCTGCAGCTCCTGACCAGTGGCCCCTGGCAGAATATAGGCAGTAACTGAATTTGCACCATCAGGGTGGCTCCAGAGCAAGTGCACCTGGTGGACAGCTTCAGACCATGTCAGATTACAATTCTACACATCCACAAGCAACACATTCAAGGAGCAGACTCCATGAGCACCAAAGTCCCACTGAAGCAAGACCTGTTCCAGAATGGTATCACCTACACAGCAGCTTTCCCACTGTAGTTACCTCTGGTCCTCACAACCAAGTGGCCCAGGATCAATTCCTCACAGTGACACCAATAGCAATCAAGGTTCAACTACAATAAGACAGTGCACACAGACTACACAGGTGACTGGGAAGGCTGAGCCATAGGGCCCTAAAGGACACCTACTATACAAGGCCACTCTACCGATTCTAGGAGACATAGCAGCTCTACCTAATACATAGAAACAAACACAGGGAAAGAGCCAAAATGCAGAGACAAAAACAAATAAACAAACAAACAAAAACATGTCACAAATAAAAAAACAAAATAAATCTCTATGGAAAACAAACAAATAAATAAATAAAACCTAAGTGAAATGGGAACAATCAAACCACTAGACACAGAGTTCAAAACAATGGTTATAAGAATGCTCAAGGATCATAATGAGAGCTCCAAGAGACTTAGTGAGAATTTCAAAGAAATTAGTGAGAATGTCAAAGACATGAAAAGGAACCAGTCAGAAATGAAGGCTACACTAACTGAAATGAAAAATAATTTACCAGGAATCAACAATGGAGAAGAAGATGCCAAGAATCAAGTCAGCAATTTGGAATATAAAAAAGCAAATACGCCCAACCAGAAGAGCAAAATTAAAGACAAAAAGAATCCAAAAAATATGAAGATAGCATAAGGAGCCTTTAGGATACCAATGTTAACATCATGGAGGTGCCAGAAAGAGAAGAGAACAAGCAAGATATTGAAAACCTATTTGAAGAAATAATGACAGAAAAGTACCTGGTGAAAGAAATGGACTTACAAGTCCAAGAAGTGCAGAGAACCCCAAACAAAAAGAATCCAAGGAGGACCACACAAGACACATCACAATTAAAATGCCAAGGGCAAAAGACAAAGAGAGAATCTAAAAAGCAGCAAGAGAAAAGCAGTCAGTTACCTACAAGGGAGCATCCATACTACTGTCAGCTGATTTCTCAACAGAAACTTTGCAGGCCAGAAGGGAGTGGCAAGAAATATTCAAAGTGATGAATAGCAAGTACCTACAACTAAGATTTCTACCCAGCAAAACTACCACTTAGAATTGAAGGTCAAATAAAGAGCTTCACAGACAAGAAAAAGCTGAAGTAGTTAATCATTAACAAACTAGTATCACATGAAATGTTGGAGAGAAAGAAGAAGAAGAAGGAGAAGAAGAAGAAGAAGAAGAAGAAGAAGAAGAAGAAGAAGAAGAAGAAGAAGAAGAAGAAGAAGAAACAAAAATATGTCAATAAATACATATATATCAACAATTGAATCTAAAAATTCAAATACATGAATCAGGAATCTAATGAACAAAATAAACTGATGAATAAAATAGAACCAGAGTCATGGAAACATAGAACAGACTGACAAATTTCAGAGGGAAGGGGGAAGCTGGGAAAGAGATTAACCATATAACATATGTAGTTTTGCATTGGCTATGTGGCTATGGACACAAACAATAGGGTTGTGAAGATGGGGGGGCATATAGAGGAGGGCAATGGAGGAAAGAGAAAAATATCTATAATACTTTCAACAATATATATTTTTTTAAAGAACCAAATGAAAATTATAGAAATCAAAACATAGTGACCAAAACCAGACTCACTGGATTGGCTCAGAAGTACAATGGAGATGACAAAGGATAGAATCAGTGAACTTAAGGACAGAACAATAGAATTCACTCAATAAAAACCAAAGAGAAAAGTAGATTAAAAAAAAAAAAAAACAGAAATAGCGGAGTCTTAGAGACATGTGAGAAGATAACAAAATGTTCAACATTGGTATCATAAAAGTTCTGAGAGAGTTTGGCTGAGTCAGTTTTGAGGAAATAATGGTTGAAAACTTTGCAAATTTGGCAAAAGAAAGAATAAAAAATACAAGAAACTATCAAAGAGGATAAACCCAAAGATCAAATGTCTGAAATCCAGACAAAGAAAAAACAATCTGGAAAGCAGAGAGAGATAAAGACATGTTACTTATAAGAGAACACCAATTCAAATGACAGTAGATTGCTTATTTGAAATCATGGAGGGCAAAAGGAGTGGTGCATTTTTTTCAAAAGAACCGTCAGTGATGAATTTGTGTCCAGTGAAAATAACCTTTAGGAAACAAATGTATTCTTAAAAGAAGGAAAACTAAGAACATATGTTTTCTGGAGATTTGTCTTAAAAAATTTAAGAAAGTTTCTTTAAACTGAAAAGAAGAGGTCTTGGAGCATCAAAAATGGAGAAAAATAACTGAAAGAACAAAAATATGGGTAAATAAATATAATATTCACTGCTCGACCCCTTCTGATTTTCTCTGTTATATACTGGTTGAAATAAATTATAACACCAATTGATGCCATGTTCAACATTTGTAGAAGGAATATTCAAGAGAAGTATAAAATGAGTAGAAAATGGTACCTAATGGAAGTAGTTTTCCATACTATACCCTAAATGGTAAAACATTGCTATTAGCAGGCTACAATCGTTCACATATGTATATTTCAGTGCATGGAACAACTACTAAGAAAATATACAAAGTGATGTACTCAAAAAATCTAAAAATAAATTAAGATGGAAGATATTTATGTAGTATCTTTAAATAAAATTATAGAGATTAAGAAGAGATTAATAGTTACCAAAGGACAAGGATACTAAGTAGAGAAGAGGAGTAGGAGGGAAATAAATCCTATATAATAAAAGGATAATATGCAAATTGACCAAACTGCAGAACAATAGATCATTATGATATGCACTGACCAACAGAGGGCAGACACTCAACTCAGGAGCTCACTGTTCATCCAGAAGCCAGGCTCATGGCTGGCAAGCGTAGTGACAGCACTAAAGATGTCCAACTGATGTCTTAGGCCCGCTTCCCATGGAAAGTGGGCCTAAGCCATCAGTTGGACATCCCCCAAGGGCTCTTAGCCTGTGAGAGGATGCAGGCTGGGCTGAGGGAACCCCCCAAGTACACAAATTTTGTGCACAGGGCCTCTAGTCCTTATTAATAAAAGCCTAAGTGGTCATCATGCCATCATGCCCTCACTGAATCACAAGATGGCTGCACGCACAGCAAGCACATGCAGGTGGGTGGGGCTAGACATGATGCTGCATGTGCAGCACCAAGCCTTCCTGGGAGCATGCTCAGAGCCAGGAGGAGGCAGGTACCCCTGCTCCATGAGGTGAGGCCTGACTTGGGGTCCGGCAAGGCCTGCCTGCGGGTCCCTGGCCTCCATGTGGTGAAGTCTGCCTGGGGGTACCATCTCCTCCTGGCTCCACATAGTGAGGCCTGCCTGGGTCCTGGGCTCCCATCCCCTGGCTCTGCAAGGTATGGAGGCAGGACCCTTGGCTCCAGCCTACCTCTTTGGGGCAATCCATCGAGAAGCCCCAGATGGGTGGTCAGGGCCTACCACTGTGGAGCAATCAATTGTGGGGCTCCTGCACTGTGACAGGGCACTGGCAAGGCTGGGGAACCCCCCTGAGTGCACTAATTTTGTGCACTGGGCCTCTAGTATGGTTATAAAAGAACAGCACATAGTCTTTTTTTTCTTGGCTTAATCCCTTCACTCTTCTCACCCAGCCCCCAATCCAGTCCCCTTTGATAGCTATCAGTATATTTTCTGTATCCATGTCTGTTTCCACTTTGTTAGGTTTTTTGTTTTGTTTTGTTCTGTTTTGTTTTGTTTTTCATTAGATACCACATAAGTGAAATCATATGGTACATGGCTTTCATTGACTGGCTTATCTCACAAAGCATAAGACAGCAGTATGATGATTGCCAGAGGGAACAGTATAGTGAAGAGAGGTTGAAGAAGGTAAATGGGGGGTAAATTGTGATGGAAGAAGACTTGATTTGGTAAACACAAAATAAAGTATACAGATGATGTAGTATAGAATTGCATACTGGAAACCTGTATAAATTTATTAACCAATGTTACCCCAATAAATTCAATCAAAAAAAGAACAGCACAAGGAATGCCTATAGTTCTGAAAGTATTTTGTATCTTGACAACGACTATGGATACATAGCTTACACATGTAATAAAATGTATAGAAATAAACACACACACACACACACACACACACACAAAATAATGAAATCCAAATAAGACTGGTGAATTATATTATTGTCAATTCCCTAATTGTGATGATCTCTTCAGTATGTTATTTCACTGAAGGGTATATGAGATTTCTTTGAGTTATTCTTACAATTAGGTATGAATCTACAATAAAAACACAATTAAGACTTTTTTACATTTATTTGATCAAGTATGGGAAATTATGAGGATATCAAAACTTAAAATTTATTGCATTCATTTGCCATCCAGGAAGAGAGAGATCCCAAGTGCCATAAAGCTTTAAATTACTGAAGCTTCCCTGTGTGCTTTCTGAGAGAGTAGGCAGTATAAAATATTAAGATTTGGGAAAATTCTAAATTTTCATGATCTTTAATGTATTTTTAAAAACCATCCTCCCACACACTCAGATAACACATACATTATGATTGTAGTCCCTCTGCTACCATTCTCTGTTGACTCTAATTTCATAACACAAGACATATTGCAAATATTTTTAAAACTGATTTTTAAAAAATATATTTTATTGATTTTTTACAGAGAGGAAGGGAGAGAGATAGAGAGTTAGAAACATCGATGAGAGAGAAACATCTAAGACTCTCTCTTGCACACTCCCTACTGGGGATGTGCCTGCAACCAAGGTACATGCCCTTGACCGGAATCGAACCTGGGACCCTTGAGTCTGCAGGCCGACGTTTTATCCACTGAGCCAAACCAGTCAGGGCTAAAACTGATTTTTATTGAATAGAAAATATAAGGCAACTTTGATCATGATTGTATTTGCAATTCCATTAGGATGCACAGGCATTTTCAAAAATGTTTATTTCATGTTCTATTTCCTACATGTCCAAATATATATGCCTTATTCAGATGATATAGGAAAACAGTTCCCCAATAGGACTTCAGGCTATTTCAACTACTTTTCAAAACTATGATTTGTTTTTTAAAAAATTTATCACAATTTCTTGGTTTTTATAAAAGAGGTCACCAAAAGGGAAAATCTCAGGCTCCTGCCATGATACCATATGAGTAAACATGTTACTCACCCCCTGTGTTCAATTTCATTTCCTCTAACACAGACCCCACTGACAAAGAGATAGAACTTTCAATGGTAGTAAATTTTGGCAAAAGAAACTTAACTCTTCTTTCCTTTGTTTATTTTGTGGAAATTGTATAACATCACTAAAGACAAATTGAATTACTTAATACATATAAATAAAAATTTTACATTTAAATCATTTTCATTGAGTAAAGGTAAAAGAACTGACTTTTGAATAAATAATCTGCTCTAGGTATTTATATGAGGTCAAATTTTCTGTGGATAATAATTCTTGATTCATTTTCATATTTGGAATATGATGAGAGCTGAATAATATTAAGTTTGTAGAGTACCTTAGAATAAATACACAATGATATTATAAAAATATTTTTAGTTTAAAATCCTTATATTTTAGTGTCTGAAATGTCTCAATTGATGAAGCTTACCTACTCAGATAATATTTTGAGTTGTTTATGATTACTCCCAGCCTTAACTAAAAGTAGTAGGCTCCGAAAGGCAGAATACCTGCACTTTTATATAAACTCTATTATTGATTAACCATATAAATCTAGGCAAGTCACTTAAATATTATGCACCTCAGTCTGCTGATTGTTAATTTAGTAAACTGAAATATATGAATATATATCCAAAACCTAAAAACATATTTCCCAAAACCAAGAAACTGACACAATTGTTATTATTTTTATAATAATAAGTGATTATTTATTATGTAACTATCCTTGATAATTCAGTTGCCACAACAAAAGAGCTGCTTAAATGAACATTTTAAACAAATCTTACATTTACAACATTCATCTTTTCCAGTTTATAAATATTTATGATGTCATCTGCAGTTCACTTTATCATAGCATTTCAAGTATGAAAGAATATGGGAAAACCTAGAATAGTTCAAAGAGGGATATAATATAACTCAGTGGGTTTCCTGTGAGCAGGATCCTGGTCTTGCTCATCTCAGCATCCTGAACCATCACTATCTGTACAGGGGGTATTCTGTGAATGGCTATTGAATTGAAATTGAGAGCCAAACTCTGTACATGATAAGAGCAGAGGGGAAAAAAAGAACAGAACTAGGAAGTCCTCTTCGATATATCTCCACAGGCTTCCCCATGGGAGAGAAGCAAAAAAATAAAATAAAATAAAGAAAGAAAAAGAAGAAGAAAAAGGTGTCCCATTTAGAAACTGTTGAGTATAAAAGTGTTAGAAATATGCTACAAAAATTTTTAACAAAGTAATAGTTCTTTTAAAATGGTTTGAAACACTGAATGAGTGATCTCTGAAACTATTGTCATGCTACCTTACAGGTTCCAAAAGAACACAAAAGGTAGTAATTCAACAGAGACAATTTATATTATTTAACTTCTACACAGTAAGTCCCAAATATATAGTGAACCTAAATGATCATAATATTTTCAGTGGCAGTGAATTTAATCTTTAAAAAATTCTTTGAGAACATGGAATTTTCCTCATTATTTCAGTATCTTTTTTTAAAAAAATGAACACTTCAGTCCAGCTGGTGTGGCTCAGTGGTTGAGTATTGGCCTATGAACCAGGAAGTACAGTTTGAATCTCGATTAGGGCACATGTCTGGGTTGCACATGCAATCCTCAGTGCGGGGTATGCACGAGGCAGCAGATCAATGATACTCTTTCATCATTTATTTTTCTCTCTCTCCTTCTCTGTTCCTTCCTGTCTGAAATCAATAAAAATGCATTTTAAAAAATGAAATAAACACTAAAAGATTTAAGTCAAAATAAAGATTTTGACCATTATGTCAGGAATTAGAGGCCTGGTGCACAATTTCATGCACTCGGGGGTGGGGGGTTGGGGGAGTCCCTCAGCTTGGCCTGTGCCCTCTTGCAGTCTGGTAGCCCTTGGGAGATGTCCAACTGATGGTTCAGGCCCACTCCCCTAAGCCTGCAGTCTGATATCCTTCAAGGGGTCCTTAGTGCTACCTCAGAGGTGGGAGAGGCTCCTGCCACTGCTGCTGTACTCGTCAGCCATGAGCCCAGTTCAGGGCTTCTGTCTGAGCTGTGCTCCCCTGTGGGAGTGCACTGACCACTAGGGGGCAGCTCCTGTATTGAGTGTCTGCCCTCAAGTGGTCAGTGTGTTTCATAGCAACTGGGTGTTCTGCAATTTGGTTGATTTTCATATTAGCCTTTTATTATTTAGGAGGATAACTGAAGAAAAAAATGATAATTTTAAAAACAAATTAAAAAATGGGAATTTAAAAAACCAAAGGATTGAAAGATAATTGCTCACACATCATGGAGATTAAAAATGAGCTAACAGGGTAAGAAAGCTACTCTGAGGTCATAACTCATCAGGTATTAGGTGCCTGCCACCAACTGGTGAGGTGATTTAACAGATTCAAACTGAGTTTTGGAAGATTTAACCTGAAGTGCAAATAAGAAGTGTGGACCAATGAGCAAGAACCTATTAAACAGTACTTAACTCTGGACAAAAAATATTTTTTTCAATATGCCACTGTTCTAAATGGTTTACGAATTATATTTGGGAATTGTGCAATGTAAAATAAGAATTCCTAAGAAAATTACTTGGAGGATTTTAGTTACACTTTATAATTATTTCTAACAAAAGTTACTGGCATAATTAATAAATTGTATATTAATTACTTTTAAACCAGTGAACTTAATGATATTAGTACTACAAACTCTATCTGGCATTATTCATTTAAGAATCCAATAGCAATTTGTACATGCTTGTTTTAAATACAGTTTTCCTTTCTTAAGAGTTAGGAGGGAGAGATCCAATGTGGTTGCCAATGGGCTGGCTGGCTGCAAGATAGTGTGTGAGTGAGAGAAAGAAAGGGGAGTGCCTGGACGTGTGGGGAGTGTCTGCATTTGTAAGTGAGGCTCAGCTATATTCCACAGGACTGTGGGGGACTGGCAAACCAGGCTCCTCAGACAGGCAGCCTCTACTGCTGATGAAATCACTCCAGGAGCGGCTAGCTCTGCGGCAGAGACCATGCCATCTTGAAGGGGAGACTGGCCGTGAACAGAGCCCAGCCTTACCTTCAACCAGGGAGACCTCAGGGACCTCCAGGGACCTACGGCCACAACGCCAAGGACCCAGCTGCCTCAGCTGCAGACCCGGGAACACTGGGACTCCAGCCTCGCCGACCACAGGTGCCTAAAAAGTCTTTCCAGGAGGAGACAAAGTGGCAGCGAACACACAGAGGGGCCCTGCACCTTCTCACAGAGCAGATAGAAGGAACAGCTGAATCGAATGACACCCTACCAGAATTTGTGAATTCAAAACAGCCAGCGAGGCAATTTGTGGACAGAAAGGTCAGATATCGCCTAGAGAAAGTTGACATCTGGGATCCAGGCTGGAGGAAGAAATACACGCAGTGTGGACTAGAGTCTTAAAGGAAGGCTGCACCCCCAAAAATCTGCAGCCGTTTGTATCAGTGTAGCCCTCAAATGTGGAAGGGGTTCCACAGGCCTGCTGGAAGAAGGGGACTCTAGACATTAGCCCACAGCTGGGCTGGGCCCAGAAAGGCAGCCTGAAGTTCTACCAGTATACCGCTGTACGGAGCCAGGGGAAAAAGATAAGAGTCAACATGTTTCCTTTGTTTTTTCTCTTTTTACCTCCTTGCTTTTGCTTGCTAACTCCAGTACATAGGATCTTCCAACTAAAAACACTCACCGAGACTGCAGGGGAAAGTTGTATTTGTGGAAACTGGAGATCAGAGTGGGGAGAAATAAACAGGGGACCAGCTCTGGGGAAGTCTATACCTCCAACCCAGTATCAAGTGTGGAAGGGAAAGAAGTATCTAAACACTGGGTAGAGGGACCTTTTAGCCCCATATATTAATACAGACACACTGCCACTCAGGGGTTGTGTCAGAAATTGACTCTGTGTAAACACAACTAAAGGTAAGCTGAGAAACAATGTTAGCAGAGAGATCCCACCTGCTTGAAAACAGGGTTGTGGCTTTTGACACAGAGGAACATTGGATAGCAGGGAATTTCAATACCATGTTGTCTACCTGACAGGAAACAGATGTGCCAAGCAGAACAGTAGAAGAAGCGAATGACCTTCACTACTTCAGTGTTTTATTTTTATCTTTTACTTAAGAAACTGAATTTTTCTCTCTCACTTGATTTTACCTTATTTATTATAATTTAATTATGATTATTACTACTATCATTTTAACTTTTTAAAGTTTTATTTTTTTTCTTTATTATATTTTGGGATTAGTGTTCTACATTCTATTTTTATTTTTATTTTAGCATTATTTTACTCTATCTCAATTTTTCCTTTGTGCCAACACTCTTGTCCTCACTTTTCCCTTTTTTTCATTCTGTTTCTCTCACAATATTCCTACTTTAATTTTTCTCTATCTTTTCTTTTTACTCCCTGTTAAAAATTGATCTTACTCATATATCTAGTTTCCTCTTCCCTAATCCAAGTCTGTGCACACTGCTCTCTTCTCTTTCTTCTCTAGCCAAATCTTTTACTTTCTTTTTATTTCTTTCTGTACTGTTGTTGTTTGTTTGATTTTCCTATTTTTTCTTCTGTTTTTCCTCTCCTTGCTTGTTCTCTTCTTCTACTAAAAGCTTAAATAATTTTAATCACCAACTCAGACCTATCTACTCTCTTCTCCTTCTCCAACAGTACACAAATATGTAGATAGACAGATTAAAGAATGGGGAAATATATATATTTCTACCTCCTCTATACTGAATTGTGGCTATTTCCCCATGCATTCTATTTCTTGACCTTACCTTCTGAAATTAGCTCTGCCTCCTCAGATTCATCTGGATGTTTGGGAGTTTGTTGTTTGCATTTTTTTGGATTGGTTGTTTCATTGGAGTTTTCTCTTCATATACATATATTTTTCCCCTAATTTTTCTTCTCTTTTTTTTCTCTCTTACATTGTATTCCTTTTCTCAATATAATTTTTCACTCTTCTATCCCCTAATTATATTTTCTCTGGTGGTCAACTTTATTTGGGGTTATTAGTATCACAAATACATTTATGTTCGGTGCCCTGTGTGTTGTGGCTTGTCTTGCTATATTTTGTGCCTTTAAGTTGACACAGAGAAGAGAGGACTACATAACCAGACACGCTGAGAGGAGTGGGAGACAAAGAAATAGGCTGCATACAAAAGAAAAGGAGGAATCACCAGAAAAGGAAGAAAACAAAATAGAGGCAAGCATTATGTCAGAGAGGGAATTCAGAGCAATGGAAACGGATGGAAAACAAGTTCAACAATATGTGTGAGAACCAACAGAAATGAAGAAGAACCAAGGAGAAATAAAAAATGATATCACTGCAATAAAGAACTCAATAGAAAGCACCAACAGTAGACTAGAAGAAGTGGAGGACCTCATCAGTGAGCTAGAAGACAAGGTAGGAAAAACATACCCATGCAGAGCAGCAACTAGAAAAAAAAACACTTAAAAAACAATAGGAAAGCCTAAGGGAAATTTGAGAAAACAGGAAATGAAACAATATCTGTATTATAGGGGTGTCAGAAGGAGAGGAAACTGAAGAAATAATAGAAAACCTATTTGAAGAAATGATGACAGAAAACTTATCTGATATAGGGAAGAAAAAATTCACACAAGTCCAAGCTCACAGAGTCCCAAATAAAATGAACCCCAAAAGACTGGCACCAAAACACATTATAATTCAATTGACAAACACCCATGACAAACTAAGAATTTTAAAGCCTGTCAGAGAGAAACAGAATGTTACCTACAAAGAATCTCCCATCAGACTACCAACTGATTTCTCATTAGAAACACATCATACCAGGATAAAATTGAATAAAATATACTAAAGTCATGAAAAGCAAGAATCCAAGAATACTGTACTCAGCAAGGCTATCTCAAGCAAAGTTGAGGTAGAAATCAGGAGCTTCACAGACAAAAAAGGACTAAGGAAGTTTATTAACACCAAACCAGCAATGCAAGAAATGCTAAAGCTTATGCTGTACAAAGAAGAAATAGGAAGGAAAGAAGGAACACAGGCATAAAGAATAAAAATGATAACAAATAAGTGCCTATCAATAATAACTTAAAATTTAAATGGATTAAATGCTCCAATAAAAAAACATATGGTAGCTGAGTGAATAAGTAAACATGACCCACATATCTGCTGTCTACAGCAGATCCACCTTAGAACAAAAGACTTACACAGACAGATGGTGAAGAGATGAAAAAAGGATTTTCAGGTGAAAGGAAATGAAAAAAAAGGTGGGGTAACAAAACTTATACCTGAGAAATTAAACCTCAAAGTGAAGGCCATAATAAGAGATAAGGAAGGCCACTTCATAATACTAAAGAGAGCAATTCAACAAGAAGATATAACTCTGGTAACTATATATGCACCCAATACAGGAGCACCAAATACATAAGAAAACTTCTGGAGGCTATCAAGGGAGACATTGACAATGATACAGTCATAGTAGGGGACTTTAATACCCCACAACCACTGCTGGAGAAATCCTCTGAACAAAATATCAACAAAGAAACATCAATCCTAAATGACTCACTAGATCAGGTGGACTTAATTGATAACTTCAGAACATTTCTCCCAAAAGCAAAAAAAAATACATTCTTCTCAAGTGCACATGGGTAATTTTCAAAGATAGACCATATGTTGGTAAATAGGCAAAGTCTCTTCAAATTCAAGAAGATAGAAATCATATTAAGCATCTTCTCAGATAATAATGGCATAAGACTAGAAATCAACTACAATAAAAACAATAAAAAATCAAACACCTGGAGGCTAAATAACATGCTGTTAAACAATGATTGGTTTACCAAAGAGAAAAAAGAAGAAATAAAAAACACCATGACAACAAATGACAATGAAAACACAACAACACAGATCTATGGGACACTGTGATAGTGGTCTTGAGAGGGAAGTTTATAGCTCTACAGGCCTATAATGAAAAGATGGTGATAAATTACCTAACTGTACAACTCAAAGAGTTAGAAAGAAAGCAACAATAAAAGTCCAACATAAGCAGAGGAAAGGAAATAATAAAGATTGTAGTGGACATAAACAACCCAAGAGCTGGTTCTTTGAAAGGATAAACAAGATTGGTGAACCTCTAGCCAGGCCCACAAAGAATCAAAGAAATAGAAACCAAATAAACAAAGTTGAAAATAAAAGAGGTGAAGTAACAACCCATCCCACAGAAATACAAACAATTATAAAAAAATACTATAAACAATTCTATTCTTACAAAATGGACAACCTAGATGAAATTGGCATATTCTTAGAAAAATACAAGCTCCCCAAATTCAATCAAGAAGTATAAAAAACCTGAATAGCCTAATAACTATAGAAGAAATTGAAGCAGTGATCAAATTAACACCTAGAAGTCTATGGTCTTTTCATACACCAATAGTGAATTCACAGAAAGAGAAATGAAAAAAAAAGTCCTATTTACCATTGCACCAAAAAAAATTAAGTTACCTAGGAATAAATTTAACTAAGGACATAAAAGACTTGTACTCAGAAAACTATAGGACACAGAAAAAAGAGGTAAAGACATAAATAAATAGAAGAACATACTATGTTCACGGATTGGTAGAATCAACATCATTAAAATATCCATTGTACCCAAAGCAATCTACAGATTCAATATCATCCCCATTAAAATACCAACGGCATATTCCAAAAATCTAGAACAAACTCTCCAAAAATTCATCTGGGATAAAAAATGACCCTGACTAGCTATAGCAATCCTGAGAAAGAATAACAAAGTTGGAAGATTCACATTACCAGATACCAAGCTATATTACTAAGCAACAGTTCTCAAAACTGCCTGGTGCTGGCACAAGAACAGACATATAGACCAATGGAATAGAATAGAGAACCCAGAAATCAACCCAAGACATTATGCTCAATTAATATTGACAAAGGAGGCAAGAACATGCAACAGAGTCAAGAGTCTTTTTAATAAATGGTGCTGGGAAATTTGGTCAGATACATGCCAAAAAAAAAAAAAAAAAAAAAAAAAAAAAAAAAAAAAAAAAAAAAAA
>PVJC01010954.1:0-42574 GCA_004026665.1 Murina feae | reverse complement strand
AGGCTGCTGACCCCCTGCTGCCCCTTACCCGCTTCCCGGTGCCCCGCAAATGGCCTGGGAAGCCCACCAAGCAGGTTGCTGACCCCCTGCCACCTCTTTCCTGCTCCCCGATGCCCCGCAAAGGGCCTGGGAAGCCCACCAAGCAGGCCGCCGGCCCCTTGCCGCCTCTTACCCGCTTCCCGGTGCCCTCCAACCCTGCCGCTTCTTTCCCTCTCACGGGTCCTGGGTCCTGTGCTGTCCCACCCTGCAGCCGCTCTGTGCAGTCAGGAGGTCCCTCAGCCCGGCCTGTGCCCTCTCACAGTCTGGGACCCCTAAGGGCATGTCCACCTGCTGGCGTGCCTGACCAGCCTGGGTGAGGGGCTTTAAGGCTGCCCACAGCTCCCATTGACCCAACGTCCCAGCAAGGCTGGCCGGACACAGGTTTCTGTGATTTATCTCCTATAATTGATGCTGTTCCTTTAAGGCCTGGGGTTATCTTCTATAATTGATACACTGTTCCTTTAAGGCGGCCTTCTAACTACTAACGAAGCCTCCTCTTTGCTTCACCTCGCAGCGTCTATAATGAAACAATTGTTACTTTTACTGGTTAGGCCGGAGCTGCTCTTTCCTTCAGCTCCGGAGGATTCTATGATTGTTACATTGTTTCAAATGTTTCAAATCTGTGTTTCGCTAGAGCCAGTTTAAGTGGAGAGGCAGCAGCTTCACTTTCGCGCCTGCTGCAATGGAAACAGCCCTTTACTCAGGTCCGGGAGTGGTGGCCTCCATGTTGGCTGGGCTAATTTGCATACAGCCGCTCTGATTGGCTGGTGGGCGTGGCTTACCCTGTCTCGGAGAAATGGTTAATTTTAATATTTCGCTTTTATTAGTTTAGATAACAGAATTACCCAGAGCCATTGCAAACACATATTCAATAGTCATACCTGGGGAGAGGGGGAAGGAGAAAAGCTTATTTTTCAAGCTGCCTATTCATTCCAGTAGATTCTGTCTGTAGGAACTAAACAATGCTATTCACTCAGTGGCTAACTTAGTCACTGTAGAGTGGGGCCTTGCATACTGAAAGGCAAAAATACGCATTGGCTGTTTATGTGGGTTAATTTTGCCACACACTGGTACCCTTTGCCTTCATTTTGTGCTGCTTTCACATGCTTTTGGAATTTGTCAAAGCCAGTTTCTTGGAGGTTTGGAAGGTGCTTTATGTGTTGCTGGCCTGGTATTAGTTAATATCAGCCTGAGAATTCTGAGCAGGCACAGCAGTCTTATCAAAACCAGAGTTAAAGGCAACTACACCTCTAATCCTGTTCGGAAAGCCATTGATGCATCCAGGGCCTCACAGTGTGGCCAAGGATCCTGCTTAATAGCCCAGCTGCCTGTTTTGTTTCCTGTTAGGAATAGCTTAACTTGCTTCTTGAACAAACACAGCAGGGTTCGAGATCTGTTGTTCTGCGCCTGCTGGGATAGTCTGTGCTGCTTAGCTTGTAGGAGGACTCCGGAGTGCATAAATTAGCTTCCTAAATGGAAGTCAATTTTTAGTTTTTCTTTCAGGATGGAACTGTTTTATTAATTTCCACCCCTCAGTGCAAATGGGATCCTGAGTCCATTTCTTTGTTTCCTTGTTTATATTAAATCTAGAGGAGTAACTGGAAACATTCATTAATCTAAAGTGTTCTTCCCTTTCTATTCTTTCTCTCTCTCCCTCTCCTTCCCTTGTTCTCTAGGTGTAAACTTGTATGAGCAGAATTTGGTCTGCCGTTATCTCAGTGTAATCAGATTTCAGCAATTGTGAGGCGTTATTTATCATTCTTGGCCTCGTTTAACTCCTATACTTTGAAATGTTGGATTAACCGTCATTGAAAATAGAACATTGCAAGTGCAACACTGCTGCTTTCATAAAACTAGTGATGTTAGCATTTCCCTGCAGTTAGAGACCCAGCAAAGCCAACATAAATGAAGTGCAAGACTGAGGTGATAACTATTTACATTTGGTTCTGGTTTAGGACTCGTTTGTTTTTAACCTTCACTTGTGTGTAAACTATTACATCTTGTTGTGAGAACCCCTGTTTTCTGCCTTATCGTGCACCTTTTTATAGAACACATATAGGCATATTTTATACATGTTCTCAAACTGGGGCTGCTAAGCTTGACGAGACTCCAAGTCTGGAAGATGCTTTTTCCTGTGATTCTTAAGCACTTCTAAGATCATTTATGGACCATGAATTTCAACCCTTTACATAACCCAAATATTGGCACACCTGACTAATGTTAAATGTTTTCATCAAATACATAGGCAGTGGTGGGCTGCAGCTTAATTTAGAAGATTCATTCTGTGGATTGGCATGGGAACTGGAAACCAGAGTAAGTCCAGTCTTCAGCTCTTCCCATGGCCAGTGGGATGGACTCTGGAAGTCGGGGTTACAGCATGGTGCTCAACCATACAATGATCACAGAGCAAAGTACATTGTCCTCGGCTGTGGTTCTGTATGAGTGTGTCTGTGACAGTCCAGACAAGCTCCTCTGCCTTTGAGGTAATAAGTGAGCTTTGCAAGTTTCTTACCCATGTGATGGTGGGCCACGTGGCCCAATCCAGCTCTGTGTTTGAGATAATAAATAAATGGATGCAAGACCTTGACCCTCTGGTTCAGATGTATGGCTTCTTAATGGTGAGTCGGCCAGCAGACATCACACAGGGGTCAGCTGAAGCCCATGGGCTATGAGAACCATGAGCTCTCTGTGGAGGCGGGATCCTGTTTGCATTTCTTATTTAAAATAAAGAATTTGTTAATTTTAAACAACCTCATAGTGTACATCTACTTGTATGTATGAAAAATATTCAAGTTTTACCCTATTTTTATATGTAGTTGACCTTTTGTTACACTTATATACTATTTTTAATAGGGAAAATAGCAAGGAAGTAACAGATTCAATTTCATTATGAAAAATAATTGTTTTAGGTTTTACACTGTTAAGAATGAAAATTAGTTTAAAAACAGTCTTCAAGAAAACATTGCTAGTACATATGAAGAATGTTCATATTTACATGCTTTGACCCAATAATTCTTTTTTGGAGAATCTTACCTAAATTGGTCAGTGATTTACGAGTTTATTTATAATGAGGAAAAGAAGAGCCAACACACCCAGCGATAGGAAAGTGGTGGCAAAACTTACCACAGTTCTGAGAGATAGTATATTAGGAAGTAACTACAAAATGATGGGCCTAGAGGAGATTTAATAATATGCCTGTCCTGCTCACACTTCATTGTAGAGCTGGCTGGAAGTAAAGGCAGCCTTAGGCTTAAAACTGAGGAAAATGAAGCTGGTGAGAACAACATTGCCCACAATGGTATCTGGAGAGTGCGGTCAGTGCATGATATACTGCATGGTATAGCCCTCTGTGCCGTGCTTACATGGCATAACGGGCTAGTCCAGCCTTGTGGTAGAGTGAGGAGAGCCCAGCAGTCTGAGGCCAACACCAGGTGTGGCTACAGGTGGAGGAGAGGCCCAGCTCTGCTAGCTGTCCCTGGTAACCTGGCCCAGATGCTATCATGATGATCCCTGGTGTTCTCTTGTTCATAATGGGGTGAAGACTTCCCTCCTACAGGCCTCTCCTGAGAGGGAAGCACATGAGCAGACAGTCAGGGCCATCCACAGCCAGTGCTCAGCTCGAGGCTGTGCTGGCCGTGGCGGGCAGTGATGCTAATAGGCTTATACCTTGCTTACTAGAGAGAAATGGATAAAAATTAAGCAGAAATTGTTTGAAAACACTGATATAACCTGGTGTATTTAGAAAAAAATAACTAGTTATTTGTGAAGACAAAAACCCAGTGCTTTGTAGTCTCAGGCTTAATTTTTAATGTCTTAGGAATTGAAAATCTTTTTTCAAAATAATCTCATTTGTTTAAAATATGTGAATGTTTTCTACTATTTCTTTAAATCAAGCAAAACCAAGAAATATGACTCTCTTGAGGAGCTAAAGCAATCAAAACTACTCATAACATTGCTAGAATGAAACTGCATTTTCTTTAGAAAGTCAAAGAAATATCTGAATAAAAGCAGTGGGATTTTTAAAACATGTTTATTTACAATTGTTCTTAATCTCAAAATAAACGTATACATCCTTCTTCCTTTTATAAGGAAAGGAATGCAGAGGATTGAGAGAAGATATTTCAAAAAAGTCCAGATGACCTGTGTGACATCAAAAGTCAGCATAACCCATGTTAACTTTTGTGGTAGTCTTGAGGAAGACAGCCCAGGACAGACCCTGTTTTGATTCCCTTGCTTCTGAATGTAGTCCTATAGGTTGTTCTTACCCCAAGGTGACCTTGAACTCGAACTTCTATTGCTATTTTGGTGTCTCTGTATTTGTTGATAGATTTAGAGCACCTGTGTTCATCATATGACATCCTAGAATCATTTCCAGAAGAAAGTAGTATATGCATCTACACTTTATTGGTCAAGAGGCTGGAGGAGAACATCATTTAAAGGACAACTGAATGGAATACCTCAATGAAGTAAAGAGCTGTGCAACCCAGAACATGTGATCCTGAGTCAAGAATGCATTTTTTTCTGACTTCCTTACTATATTCGCATTAGTTCAGAAGAAACAGAATAGCATTCCCACACAGGGCCAATCAGAATCAATACAAGCCCAAGAATAACTTGACAATCAAATGGATGTCAAAATGGAAATTAACTCAAGTCTATACCAAATCAATGTCAAATCACCACCAGTAATTTTTATCAGAATGTATAGGTCCTCACAGGAGAGGATTTTCTGTGTGGCAGATGGAGTAGGTAAACAGCACAAGTGACTCAGGTGTAGTCTTTCATTTCTTTACTTTTTTTGGCATATTTTTTTTGGATAGGAACAATTTTTATTTTCATCAGCAGAATTTATCTACCTGTATCGTCTCTGCACGTTTTAACTTGGAACTTGGTCATTTTAATGAAGCAATTGCCTTTTCAGTTTTCCTTCCTAAACTCATCCACATATTTCTTGGTCTGGTTCAGTGCCTGATCCTTTTTCCAGTCACATTATTTGTCGGTCAGACCCCTAATTAATGGATATATCTTCATTACAAACGCAAATGTAGCCCAGTGCCATGAGGACTGGAGGGATGGCTCAGTGTGAGCCTCCAGATGTCTCCTGCCAAAGGATTCAACTGAAATGACCCTCTGGGTAAATTGAAGCACTTGCGCAACACCACTAAGAAGTTCAAAAACAGAGAGTTAGATGTTTATCCCTTCAAATTAACTAGAAGGATTTTGAAAAAAATCCAACCCTGGTTTCATGAGGTAGAAAAATGTCAGGCAAGGGACCAATGCCATGGTATGGATTTTCTTTCTCCAGAAATGACTCACTAAATCGAACCACTGGCTGAATCATGAGCCCTTTGTGCGTGGATGGGACCATACACATTTGCCCAGACCTGGGGCACAGGAGATGATTCTGAGCTGGTGCTTCTGAAGCATCTGTCCCTTCTTCCCTGACTCTCTCCCTCCCCAGCAATGTCCTTCCCAATGTGCATCCTTCCCACCTCCTTTACTCTTGGCAATTACAACTCCCACCTCCCCAACTGCTTTCTAAAGCCATGATGTTCTATCATGTGATAAAGTGGAAGTATTATTCTATATTGTTTATGTAATTTGAATGGAGAGATGAACTTCTCTCCCCAAGCCTGGAATGTTCCCTGTAAGATTAATTGCACTTGACATACGTGTCAGGCATGTACTAGGCATTTCACATCTATAATTCTACCTTATCCTCCCAAGAACTCTGGGCAGGGGGTCTTCCTGTTTCAGGATGATTTGCTTGGTTGCCTTTTTCATCACATGACTTTTGTCACAACATGACATTTGTCACATCCCCCAACTCAGGAAGCTGAGGACAGTATGATTAGGACAGGGGCTCTAGAATCAGTTGGGTCAAGGCTCAAATCCTGACCCTGCCAGCTTCTGTGACCAGGAGCAAGGTACTTTGCCCTTTTATCTTCAAAATCTTCATCTGCAAGACTTTTGCAAGGTCTGTGTCAGGGTTAAATAAGGCTATGTAAATATAAAACATTTGAAGCAATGTTTGGTTATAGCTGTGCTTGGCAATAGATATGAATGGATGGGAGGGAGGGAGGAAGGAAGGAAGGAAGGAAGGAAGGAAGGAAGGAAGGAAGGAAGGAAGGAAGGAAGGAAGGAAGGAAGGAAAGAAGGAGAGAAGGATAAAATGATGGGGAGATGAAAATGGCCCCATTTTGAACAGCCTGCTCTGGGACGTTATACAATCTATGTGCCACTGTAGATCTTTTCTCCTTTTGTGCTGCTCTCCAAGGAGGTCATAGTGTTTAACTAACCTGTTTTAAAAAAAAGTTCTGTGAGATCAGCTGGACATCATGAGCCTCCTGTCCTATAGGTGGCAGCAGCATGCGGGCATCAGCTTCCCAGAACCTATTAAGCAAAGATAAAAGGTGAAGGAGGGAACAGAGGTGGCCCACAGTGAAAGCTGCAGCAGTAGCCTTAGAGTATGTCGGAATGCTGGTTCCAATTCTCTGTGACTCCTCATCCTTTTTGGGCCTTGGTTTTAAGCTAAATAAAAGGATGGGATTGCAGTAAATTCCTTCCAAGAGCATCTCCTGAGCTCTTCTTATGTAACAACTCCACGCTGAATGCTGTGGGTGAGAAGAGAAAGCATCCCAGCTCCTGCCCCTCGGGTCCTCAGGCTCCACCGAATCCCAGCTTCCCTTCCAGTCGCATGTTCAGCAACTTGGCTGCATTAACAGTTTGCGCAGACGTGGCCCTAGATGGTATCTTGGGCTGTAGAGTAAATATGATTATCTTTGTAGTGAGGTTGGAGAACATCTGGTTCCCATTTCCACTTCGTTAGGGAAGGTTTTATGGAGGAAGCGGCATTTCAGGGGGTCTTTAAACAAGGGGAAAGCTTTGTCTCAGCCCTGAAGCTCCACACTCGGCCAGGTTTTCAGGCATCTATTGGAGAGGTGGCTAAACCACGTTTGTGAACATATAAATGTTCGGCCGCAATGGGGGTGGGGGTCAGATATGTGTCCTAGCTCATCATGAACACTGGCCAAAGCCTAATGCCCCAAGATAATTCTCATGTTCATTATTTCGGGGAATTCTTGAAATAAGCATGTTCTACCCTAATAAACAAACACAGCCGTTTCCCAAGACAGCTTTCAGATATGCTCATCTGTCATATCCTCCTGCCAGGGCTTTACTTATACTAATATGTGTCCCTGGTCAAAGGCAGCATCCTCCTCTATGTAGATGTTTATTCATAAGCACATTCCCTGCCTAATGACTTACATCTTAGAAACTCTGGGGGGAAAGGAAACAAAGCAAACATTTTCCCGAACAATAACAACTTTATTAGAAGACAGTTATTTGGAGATTCTCATACAGATGTTTCAACATCAGCATTATCATCCACCAAAGCTGTCTTCAGGTTGTTAAGATGGGAATGAGAGAACAAACAAAGTCAGCGACTTAGTTCATGCAAGATGCAGGTAAAGTTCAAAAAAGGGAAATCTGATTATTTTTGTATTTAGACAACTTAAAATATAGTAAATGTCATAAGAATTAGGAATCTCCACAGAGACATAGGAACTTGGAACAGACTGACAGATTCAGAGGGAAGGTGGGGGTGCAAGATGGGTAGAGATTAACTACTTAAGAATTTAGGTACCTATATGCATAGCCCATGGACACAAACAATAATGTGGTGAAGGCCCGTCTGATGAATTAAAAATAGATTAGAAGGAACTGGATTAGAAATGAAGAGTCCATATAAAAATCTGCTTCTAAAGACCTTTCCCCCAAAATGCTTAAGAGAATTGAGGCTTTTGATGAGGATGTAAGTTTAAGATCGATATAACTGTTTTGAAGCATAAGTGATTAAATCTATTAAAAATTTCAAAACTTAAAAAGAATGCGGAATCTCCAGATCTCAGGTTCAAATAACAGTGCTTCGGTAAGACAAGGAGATGCCTTGGCTACAGCAAGATGACATTGGGGTACCCTCTCTGGGACCGAGTGACTCCACTTTACCGAGACAACCACATGCAAAGCAGGGAGCATGCCACTTGGAGGTCTAGTTTTTCCAAGTCCAGGCTTATGCTCCACCGCTATTTAGAATTCAGGCATTTTGCAAAAATGTTGAAAAATGCCAGTGCAAACTGAGACTCTAAATAATGTCCGTTGCCCATAATTTGTCTAGATTTTAAAAGAGAAACAGTTCATCTGAGTAGTGTTAGAAAAACCGGACGATTCATACTGCTTGCATGGAAAGAACCAGCTCTTCAATTACAGATAACAATGCCTGCTTTTTCTAAACCTCTTGCTATAAAGAACATCCAAAATGCTGATAGTCATATGTAATATGTTGAACCAAGAATACAAAACTTTATTCTGATAGCTTTTTCATGTGAAAGTGTTACAGTTGTTCTTTTAAAGGGCTCTTTTGATCTTTATGCAAAAGGGTTTTTTTTTTAAAAAAAGAACTATTATTATTATTATTATTTATTTTTGGCATTAATATTCATTGCAAGCATATGCTATTGGGTGGCTTTATTTATAAAATGCTTTCTGTGGATAAGAATTTATGGGGATTTTCTTCTTATTAAAAAACTTCAATCATACAGAAAAGAGATAAGTATAAAACACTTAATCAGAGATACACACGATTTAGAAGGCTTTTTGTCTTATAGGGAAAAAAACTATTCTTTCTTACTCTTCTCATTTTAAAATGGTTCCTTAGGCTACTGAGTAAACTAATTTTGACATTTGCATACGTGTGTAAAATCTCTCATTTAAAACTGAGCAGCAAATTTCATTATCAGCTGGGGAAATCTAAATGAGAGTAACATTCAGAGTCATATAATGTTACCATTAGCCAAGCAGGTCATGTTAATGACAATGAGCTCCCTTTTCATATGTTAAGAAACGCCCATAGGATTTTGTTTCCAGGTTTCAGTGGGTTTCACCCGTGTTCTTCTTTGGATCTTGCCTGTTTCTCCACCAGGGCGTGTCTCCGGAGCAAAGGCACTTCTGCATATACCCAAATACAAAAAGTACACGTTAGGACAGGTCATTGAGTGTGGTTCTTATTACAAGTAGATTCCCCCCTGACATCTCTTTCCAGTATTGAGGACCAGGGCTACTGTGATGAAGGCAGGGGTGAGAGGTTGGGGGAGGAGAAGTAGGCAGGCATTGAAAGGGATAGGTACAGTGGACTTTTTTGGTCCAGGAATAGGAGGGAGGGCCCAGGGAATGTTTGCATGTGTAGAGGGTTTCTACATAGCCACACATTCGATTCGTGTGCCCCTGCTCTTCTCCCTGATGCTCCCACCAACTAATCTGTACGGCCAGTCATTCCTATGACTTTCTACTTAGTTGCCCTGGAGTGTGGAAACTGGAGGCTGGGTGCCATCTGTGTCCATCCTGTCCCACTGCCCCTCCTTTGGCATGTGGTGCCCAGAGAATGGCCCTGGGGGGTTCCCAGGTCATTGGTAGACTTTAGCTCATGGAGAGAGAGGAGAGAATGCTAAGGAGTTGGCTTCCTTCCATTCAAGCTCCATTTGAGAAAGTGGGGGAAAAGGATCTCCCTTTTCCAGCAATCCTGTGCCACATTCTCAGGTCCTGCTTACCGGGAGAGTCAGTGTCGCTCCTTGCTCAGCGTTTCATCGGCTATTAGATGTACACAGCGGTGTTTTCCCACCTCCTAGTACTATTCTTTTCCTATCAGGACAAAAGTTATTGGCAGAACTAAGAGTTGATACAGTCTATCTTTTCTTCCACTGGAGAGGAACTAAGGGACATTGGCTTCCATTTAAATACATTTTTATTGGGAATGCCAGACTCTAAAAAGGGCTTATCTTCCAGGACCTTGTGCCTGCAATTCCCCCCACCTGCCACTAGACAGCGCAGTGTCTTTTCCTGGAGTGCAAGTTGGTGCTCATCTCAGGTGTTGGAAGGAAGACATGGCAGAAATACAGCTATGTGCATACGTCTATAAAATACGTATGCATTATTTTACACACTTACATGATGTATTCTGAAAATAGTCAATACATTGATCAATTCTAATAAGAAAAGGAAAACATAGAAGCATAAGAGGAGCAAAGCGCAAGAGGAATGTGATATTTGAGGAGAGTTACTGAGTTGGCCTTTGTTTTTGGCTTAGCGCCCGCCCCTTTCTGAGCTGCTTTCCCGTTTGTGCTCAACCTTCTCTTTGAGCCCAGGCCTCAGGGCTGAGCAGACCTGGCAGGAAGCTCCACTGAAAACCACCTGGCAGCTCTTAACTCGCTCAAATGCCTTCTCAGGGCCTGGCACCCTTCTTTCTCTGGGGCTTGGCATTCACCCTCAGGAGGCTGCAGCTGCAGGACAAACCGAGGGCTGTGCCACTGGCCCTGGCAAGCTTTCTCTGAGTGGAGATGTGAAGAAGGCACCAGAGCAGATGCCCTAATCTAAAGGGCCTGCTGGGCACCAGTGATGCCTGTGCCCGTCTCCCTGTCTGTCCTTTCCCCGTGTGTTCTCGCATCTCTGTCCTGGTGCCGCCCCAAGCAGACCGGTTGCTTCTGCGACCTCTCGCTAAGACTTTTCTCAAAACAGGCACAATTCCATTTGTTACGATGTTTTTACACAAAATCCAAATGACAGTAGTTTTGCAGACCATCATAGAAGTTCATTATTTCTCCAAAGGACTGTCTATTGCCATTCAGTGTCGGGCCCCCTGGGTGCTTGGATGTTGTTGGCCTTGCGGGAAGGACCACCTCCCCGGGCAGCTAGAGTTACCTGGGTCATAGATGGCCAATACTGGCACTTGCACAACTCAGGGCTCTTCTGTCATGAGTCACAAATCCAATCCATGCTCATTTGGGCAAAACAAACAAAACAAAAAAACGTACTGCTTCAAATGACCCATCATGGCAAAAAGCATGGGGGAGCTGACCTGAGGAAGGAGGGCATCCAGGGACTGGGCCCCTCTCTCTCTCTCTCCTGTCTTATTCTCTCTCCCTTTCCTTTTCCCCCATAACACACACACGCACACACACACACACACACACCACTCACCTCTCTCTCTGGGGTGACTTTGTGTTGTCAGTGGCTGCTCTGTGGGGGAGGGGAGTTGGGCATGGCTGACAGTCTCATATTCTTATAACTGTCCACAAGGAGGAGTAGAGATTTCCTAATAGTCCAGGTAGAAAAAGAAGAAGAAAAACACCCCAGTAGCCCACCGTGAATCATTGCCTAATAATAAACCAATCAATGTGGGCTAGAGAGGATGTGCACGTGTGTGCATATGCGTGCATACGTGTGTGCTTGCGTGCGTGTGTAGTGCTCTGGTTGGCTCAGCTGGGTCTGATGCCCAGTCATGAGCAGGATGGGAGAGCTTAGCTGCCAAGAGAAACCTGTGGGTGGAAGGGGAGAAGAGGAGTTCGCTAAAGGAAGGGGGTGATATTTACAAAAGATGGGAAAAGGGGGGCTGGACAGTTTTTTTAAATGTCTTTCATTCATAAGTAATCTTAAGTATAAAAGGACTGGATGAATCTGTCACTGAATCCCTAACAGTAAATGCCAGGAAATTTTCCTTTAGCTCCCCTGCTCATGCAGCGAGAGCCCATGTGCCCACCCCACCAGCTCCTCACCCTCTGCCTCCTTAGCCTTCATCTCCCCTGGCAGACCTGGGTTCCTTGAAGATAAGACCTATATCTCATTCCTAGCTGACTTCCAGCACATGGCATGGAACGGGCACATAGCTGATGCTCAGGGAATGTTTCTCAAGGGAATCAATGAATAATAATAGTTGGGCCAGCAGCAAAACTGACAGACCACAACTGTGGTGCCATTATCTTATCTGGGGCCACAACCAAAGTTGTCTGTAGTGCCATCCATGGGAAGCAAATTATGAGGAGTAGAGACCTGGCATTACTGCTGTACTTCGCACATGAATCCAAATGCATATTCATATGGGCCACATGCATGATTAACTTGGGAAGCTAGCAGGAAGCAGTCAATCTGTTGAGCAAGCTTGTGTTTTATAAACCAGGTGTTCGGTATTATTATTCATCATTTCCTTTGATACTAGAACAGTCCCCATTATGTAGCACAGGAAATGAAGGCTATGGAATAATATACATGTATTATACAACAGAGCCCCACAACCAAGCATTCTGGAGGCCTGTTCAAAGCCTGGGCAAGTGTAATTGAATGGTAGTTCATTTTAGGGTTCCCACTTGGACTTGAGTTAATGGGATTTTGCTGAGATGGACCATGGTGACCCCCCTCTCCCATTCCTACACTTTGGAAAATGAATGTTGACTCTACGTCTGCGTTTTTCTTGGAAGCCACGCGTATGAATCATAAGCAGCTCTTGCCTCAGCAGCTGCTACAGGTTAAGGGGCCAGAGAAAAGCAGGGACCCCCTAGCGTTTGGGGACAGAGAGTGTCTGCCTGTGGTTGGCTGCATAACTTCTGCTTGGTGGTCTGGAAAAAAAAGCTTTTGCCACTGGCTTCTATTTCCTATGGCATGAGTACTGAATGTCTTTCAATCATAAAATATTTACAGTGCAAATTAATTTTCAAATTGACGTTCCTGCTCCACGAAATGTTTAAGATTCACAAATGCCAGACCTGTGGAGGCTGGGGAAGAAAGAGCTGGTGGGATCAGAATAACATGGAGAGGATGCAAGTGATATCTCAGGGTCCAGCCAGTCGTCATGGCCACACTGATGAGCCTACAAACTGGGGAGGTTCAGGTTAGGGCTCTTGCCAACCCATCCCAGCCTGGGCCAGAGCTTCCCCTAAGAGAGTAGGTGAGCTCATAGCATAGTGGCTAGACTGAGCTCACTGCATTTCCTCTGTTTACCTGGGGCTGGTTACAAATGAGAGGTTTCAGTTTAGATAAAATATGGGGATTTCTTTCTAGGTAATGATGATGCAGTCATTACCTTTGGAATTAACCCCTGAGTGGAGTTGACACTGGTTTTTGGCTTCATATTGAGAAGTTAGGTTCTCATGATATTGTGTTTGTAACAGAACAATGACCAGTGATTTAGAATTGATTTTTTACTGGTTGTAGGTGGAAGAAGCTTCATTTCCCATTATTGCCAATGGTATGTTTTTATTTCATTCATGGTATATGTTAGCATTGCTTGAAATTTTTATTTGAGTTGCAAAGTGGAAGTTCCCCGGAATTATGAATCAACTCAAATCAATTTTTAACAGCATTACGAATTATTTAAGGAGTTGGTATATGGGAAGATTTCTGATTCTGAGAGAGATGTTTACTGTGGGTTTGTTCTGCCTTCGAAATGGTTTTGCATGTCCTCAATGACAGCAGTATTATACTTTACTTTTAGCAAGAGATTGGAACCCAGTTTTCACAAACTGTTTGACCTGGTTCCTGGCAATAATAATTGTCAACATCATCTCATAGTTCATTTCATTTAGTTACTAGTATTAATTATGATAATGCTTTGTTTACTTATTCTAACAACTGAATTAGGCTGCCCCAAATAATTGACTACATGATTACTGTGTGTATTAGTAAGGGTTCTCTAGAGAAACAGAAGCATAGGAGATACATACAGGGTGTCTCAAAAATGCATTTCCAATGGGTTACATCTGAAAAGAAAGAAACGGCTAGTGAGTATCAGAAAAAAGCGTGTATACATTTTGGGGACATTCTATATGTATATTGTTCTATATATTTTTTCTCTATGTATTTAGAGAGAGAGATTGCTTTTAAGGAACTGCCTCACACAACTGTGGGCTGGCACTTCGGAGGCCTGCAGGTCAGGTTCTCAGGCTGGGAGGCCAGGAAGGGTTTGTATTGCAGTCTTGAGTCCGAAGCCACTCTGGATGTGGGATTCCTTCTTCCCTGAGGGATCTGTTTTTTCTTTTGAGACTCTGAACTGATTGAAGAAAACATCCCCACATTATGGAGGTAATCTGCTTTCTGAAAGTCTACTGATTTAAATGTTAATCACATCTAAAAGATTGTTCGCAGCCACCTCTAGACTGGGGTTTGATTGGCACTGTGGCCTAGCCAAGTTGACACAAAATTAACCATCACACCATGAAGCCCCAGTCTTTGAGGGACTGTGAGATTTTGTCTCATTTTGCTTATTATGGGGGAATGTAGGCCCATCTTGATATGGATGTAAAACAAATAAAAACATGGCCCCCTCTATTCCTATTAGGAGTTGGTCCCAATGACACAAGCATCTCTTTGGCATCATGACTATTGATGGAAAGGATTGCTCCATCACAGTGCTTCTTGAATGATAATACGCATACTAATTATTAAAATAAAGATTCAGATTCAGCAGGTCTAGAGTGGGGCTTTGCATTTCTAACCACTCAGGTACTGCTAGTCTCTGTATCACAGTAGGAGTTGTGGGTTCCGGTAGCTCAAATAATCTACTGGAAAAACAGGGCTGATGGAAGATGGGCTGGGTTCAACGACCCTTTCTCAAGAGAACAGCCAGTCTACAGCGACTGCAGTCCATGGGAGCCTCTAGATGTTAGGATATTCTCTTTATAACACCTCTTCCCGAGAAGACTGAGGAAGCCGTATCTGATTTTGCTATGGGATTAAAGCTACGGAGGAGGTGCCCAATTATCAGAAAACTCGCTATATTGAAAATAGTGGAGTCTCCTTCACAAATTACCTGACTCAAGGCTTGAATGGGTTATGAAACCAGAAAGCGTCCTTCTCCTACCCGATTTGCCACATGCCCCGATCTCATTTTGGACTCTGCTACTTAACTAGCCATGTGACCTAAAAGACAGGGGAAGGAACTGGCATCCTTAGAGCCCCTTCATATGCCAGTACCATGCTGGGCCGTTTCACATTTATCTTCATGGCAACCATACTGGGGCATAATTGGCATTATTTTATCTGAGGGCGTGGAGGCTTGGCTAATGTAGTTAGTAAAGATTCAAGCTGAGAATTAGAACAGGTCTGTCTTGGACCAAAGCCTCCTATGGTCCAGAACTCCATTTCCCAGATTTGTGTTGTGGTCTGGCTTATCTCCCAGCTGTGTGAAAAGCAGGTGTGCAGTGCGTCTCCCCATTTGTGTGCAACTCAGAGGGTCACAGAGCGTGTTCTGTGCCACATTTCAAGGGTTGTTCCTAGAGGAGAAATGTTTAGCTTCTTAGCAGTGATTTCAGGGATCAGATGATCAAGTTACGTTTTTTGTTTTTTCTGTTTTTTAAAAATATGTTTTTATTGATTTCAGAGAGGAAGGGAAAGGGAGAAAGAGATAGAAACATCAATGATGAGAGAGAATCATTGATTGGCTTCCTCCTGCACGACCCCATACTGGGATCGAGCCCACAACCCAGGCATGTGCCTTTGACCAGAATCGAACCTGGGGCCCTTCAGTCCGCAGGCTGATGCTCTATTCACCGAGCCAAACCAGCTAGGGCTATATTTTTGTTTTTGATTTGTGTCCTTTTCAACTGGGACTGGCATGCAGAGATCTTTAGAAGTCCATAAAGGTCTTAACTCAGTTATATTGGAGAGAGTAGATGCTTTCAACAGGGAATAGTATAGAACCCCTTACCTTCGTGCTTTCTGTTCCTCGATGTCCAGAATACAGAGAAGCATTAACATTGAACTTATTGAACATAAATGTCTACCAAGTAAAATTGTAAAATCAATCTGTGTTAATACAATGAAATGAATCACTAAGACTCAAGGCTTTATTTGAACCCAAATGGCCTAAATGCAGTGAACTGATCAGCTGGAAGGACTGACTTTGTTTCCCCAGCCAGGGGCCCTCATCCAAATCCTGGCTCTACACTTCCTTCTGGGCTGAGGGCTTGAGTGGGTGCAGGTCCACTCCCAACCACCCCTGGTCCGTGAAGGAGGGTTAGCCACGGAGATGGCTCCAGCCCTGCGCTTCTGGGTCAGTCTCAGGTAACTGGTTTTTCTCTCTCCATCCAGCTTGCTGATGATCAGGGCCTTGTCCTGATGACCACAGTCGCCATGCCCGTGTTTAGTAAGCAGAATGAAACCGTGAGTACAGCTGCTTGATGCCAGGAGGGTTGGTTTCTGAGACCTCTCCGGCTCCAGCTCTGGTGGTCGTTTATTGATTTATTTTAAGGACAGAGGGTTTATCATTTTCCCTCACATTTAATCCTGCTGTTAGAATCATGAAATCAAGCAGAGATGGGAGGAATTCAAGCAGGCACCATGTTACAGGGTGCAACACTTTTACAACATTTAAGTGTTAAATGACCAGATGAAGGAAAACCCCAGAGAGACTCCTTGATTATGGTGGATGGCTAGTCTCCAATTTGAAGTTGCCAAACTTGTATTAGCTTCCTAGATCTGAGATAACAAAGTCCCACCAATTGGGTGGCTCAAAGCAAAGAAGTTTATTCTTACAATTTAGGAGGTTAGAAGTCCAAAATCAAGGTGTCCGCAGGTCCGTGCTTTTTCTGAAGACTCTAGGGAAGAATCCTTCCTTGGGTCCAGACTTCCCCTGCTTTGCAGCAGCACAAGTCCAACCTTTGCCTCAGTCTTCATATGGCCTTCTTCTCTCATGTCCTTGCCTCTTCTTAGAAAGACACCGGCCATTGGATATAGGGCCCATCTTAAATCCAGGATGATTTCACCTCGAGATCCTTAACTGATTATACCTGCTAAGACCCTGCTTCCAGATGTGGTCACAGTGTGAGGTTCTGCGTGGACTTGGAATTAAGGAAAACAATGGGCAGTAGCCGTTTGTATCTTCTTCCAGAAGGCATTTCTGATTCTGTAAAGTTTCAGCACATTACAGTGACCTTGGAAACTGGGACCCCAAAGGCCTCTTCCTTACGTTAGTTCTCGATTTCAACTGGCTGCTTAATAATCTTTGGGTTCTTTCTTCTTTCTCTGGCTATTGAGTCTCTCTCTGCTGGGCACCAGATGGTAGTGTAAATTGAGAAAGCAGTTAACACATTATAAGTCTTTCCTGTAGAAAGCTTCCATAGAGAAACTGATTAATGATCACAGGCCTTAGCTGCTGAAACGTTAGTGCTTCTGCACATCAATTCTTCATTTTTAGGAGAGAGAAGAGAAGGGGGTTGTCTTGGTATGAGAGTGTGTTGAAAGTTATAGCAGTTAATGTTTGGCCCGAGAAGCTACCAGGCTTATCTAGTAACATTTGGGGTGGGGGATGGGGAGCAGAAGAGGGTTCCTCTTGGACACCTGGGTTAGTCCTCAATCTCTGTCATTTTGGAGACGGCACCTGACAGTGACCTATGGCATGTGGCTTCTCAGAAAGTTCTAGTTCTTCTGCCAAATTAACTTACTGTTGTTATTGTTTAATGTTTTCTCCACAGAGATCGAAGGGCATTCTTCTAGGCGTGGTTGGCACAGATGTCCCAGTGAAAGAACTGCTGAAGACCATTCCCAAATACAAGGTAACACATCACTTATTTAAGAGTCAAGGGCCAAAGGTTCAAGACAGTTTCACATAGTAACTATTAAAGCACAAAGTAAAGAGGCCCTTCTTTTCTCTTCCTGGAAGGCTCTGCTTTGTGGGGGAAGATCTGAGGAGGTCTATGCATGCCCACCCAGACTTGTGTGGGAATATAGAAATCTACACAAGTCGATGCAGGTCTCCACAGGTTTAACTTCTCTGGGCATCTCCTAAGCTAGTCCTGACTCACCCAGTCTGAGGACCCTCTAAGATCTGTTATTTCTTAGAAACCAAGTGAGGCACAGGGAACAATAGTCACTGACCATATTGAAAGAGTATTTCCTCTGTCTCAGAAGGCAATGGGGTATATTCATTAATATTCATTCCCTAATGCTAAATTGAAATACATGCCCCAAATAATTGTAAGCCTTTTTTTAAACTTTGGACATAATTGAGGGGGTGAAATAGGTAATTTTGAAACAAAGGTAGAACAGGCCTTGGTAACCCACTGCATTGGGAGTTTAGAACATGAGGGACATTGAAAAGCAGGGCCCATGAAGAAGGAGCACTAGATGGAAGGGACTCTGAGAGGTAGAAAGGCTGGAACCTGGCTTTGTATGTGACGCCAGCCTGCATCAGGGAGAGGAGTCATGCTTTCCCCTTACCTGGCCATACTGCATGCCCGGCGTCCTGTTCCCATCACTACATTTGGCACAGAGAGGCTCTCATGAGTCCCAGTGCCACCCTCAGCCAGACCTACCCCAATTCCCATGAGAACAAGCACCCTGACTTCCACACGACTCCTCAGTGGTCTGTGGATTGGTGTCTGCTCTGTCTGGGGCAGGTAGGCCCAACAAAGCAACCCACCTGAAGCTGACAAACTGCACTGCCGCCGGGGCTGGCTGCAGAGGGCAACCAGTTCCTATGGAGGTGATGTGGTGCCAGTAGCTGTGCCGGGGTCCATGGGGGTAGCTTTAATTGGTATTTATGTTCTCTGGCCGTGTGGGATATGCTGCCATGGTGAAATAAACTACTTAACAAAATCAGAGCAATGGCCACACCAGGAGCCTGGTTTCCTCCCGTCGGACTTGACATTCTCCTTCCTTTAGAGCAGTGCTGTCCAGACTGCATCCCTGCACTCACCACCATACACTCTGCCTGTCTGCATGCTGCCCACACAGCCACTGGGCAGGCCCCTTTAAATGTAAACAGACTCACTGTTTCTCTTGCTTATCTCCTCTAACCTCCACCTGGCAGTCACATGTGAAGCCCCAGTGGAGACATGCTCATTCTAGTCTCTGAAACACAGGTTATCCAGGGGAGTGACACGGCTGGGCTGGCCTTTAAAAAGATGGCCAAGATCCTTGAGCCTCACACAGAAAGCTCTCACCTGGTGCCCAGTGGGGGCTCCTCAGAAAAGCAAGGCAAAGGGTGGGAAGAGGCAAGGTCCTCAGCCCCATCACAGCCATTCAGAACTACATGTGAGCGTGGAAGGTGGGATGAGGCAGTCAGGACTCTGCTGAGAGGTGTTCACTGAGCCGACATGGTTCCCTGACTACACAGGGTTGAGACCATACCTGCCTCCTCTTCCCCAGCACCCAGCAGACTGACTCTCTCATAGACTGACAGGGGCAAGCTTTTTAGCCAGGAATGTTGACTAGTTGGCTGGCTGGCAGGGCCCCTTTCCTTACTACATCTTTCCTGCTGAGTTTGATTCATCACAGTTGTGAGGAGCCCCTGGGCCTTCCCTGTGCTCAGCGTAGAGCTCTGGAGTAGCCACACACAGGGCCCTGCCTCCATTGCTGAGGAGCTGCGTGTGGACAGGTCTCCAACTCCTCTCTGTTCAATGTGATAACAATAGAACCTGCTCATAGACTTGGGTGAAGCATTGACCACTATCGTTAATCGAAAATGATTATAGACACTGGTCATGGGGACCGTTGTGACAGGCAACCTCCTGGTACCCACAGCCTCTCCACGTGGGATGCTGCCTGCATGGAGCTGCTCGAGGCTTTCCCACCCCAGACTCAGGCACCTCTGGGCTTCATGTCCACTGAACCTTTGCTAACTCAGAATGCCCTAGAGAAAGCCCAACCACAGTCTGGGATCCTCGGCCACCTTTAAAAATGAGATTGTCTAAGAATTCTGAAAGGCCTGGGAAAGGCTTATGATCCAAGGTCATGTGTGTCAGGCAGGATTCTTAAGTTTGATGACAAGCACAGCCCCACCTTTTGACAGAGGGTTGGGGTACAAGCAAGAGAATGGATCAGACAGTCACTAGGCATCACAGCAAACTCTTGTCCAAACAAGTCACCTGCATGGATGGATGTAGCCAGAATGATCGGGTCACATTTCAGAGCATTGGATATAAAATGAGAAGAGCAGAAAATGGCTATTAAAAAATCATTATTTTGTGGTACGAGGCAGGGTACAATATTAGCAGGTAACAGTGGCCGAGAACTCGATGCTGTGCAAAGTGCATTCCCCGCATCACCTTAGCAAGTCCTCTTCAGGGAAGGGCTATGCTCCTGGATCCATTCTGCTCATAGGAGACCCAGGTTCATAGGGGCAATGTTCACAGAGTGCAGGGCCAGGAAGTGACCTCAGCCAGGTCTGTGTGACCTCTGACCATGGTGCTGAGAGGAGATCTCAGCCGTTCACGTACATCTTTGCAATGTGTTGCCACACTCATAGACCACCTGTACCATTCTTTACTTAACCGTCCCTTGTAAATCAACTCAGGACTTTCTCCACTTAACTCAGTTTTAATAGGGAACACCCTTTAAAATGTCAGTTATAGAGGACAATTATAAAAAATCATAAAAACAAAATAATAGTATTAAGTGATTGCTTGGCGATCCAAGGTTCTAAACTTGAGGCCTGGTTTCTCCTTTTTAAAGGTAGGGGTCAAGGCAAGTGCTAAAGCAGCACTAAATGAAACTTTTTTATATCATTGGAAGGATGGGAGGAATTGGAAAAGGGCTCACACTCGCTAAGTGGTTCTGGCTAGTAAGTTCCATCCTGGGCCCATATGCCACTTAAATTATCTTGCTTATATTCCGTTTTTCCTAAGAAAGCAAAAGAGTCCATGGGAACATGATGGAGGGCTGAGAAGTGAGGTCCATGCAGGTTGTTCATGCTGGAGTGGCGGGCACCCCCGCCCCTGGGGCTCCCCTCAGCTCTGGGAATCGGTGCCATCATCACCATCCAGAAGCCCATGCTGCACCCCCTCCTATAAGCCAGGGCTTCCCAGAGACCCAAAAGGCGTTGGCTCTACCAGCACTTCCTGGTGGGCCCTTAGCACCTGCTCCACCCAAGAAAGGGAAGTTCCTTTGAACAAACAGGGCAGCTCTATTTCCATATGTTGATGCCATTTCAATGATCAAATTAGAGAGCCACCTGCACAGGAAAGAGGAAATGAACTCTAAGATAGAGTCAGGTGTCCGGGCACAAAACGTGGCCTCCTTAGCCAAAGAACTCGCCTGTGTGGGCTTACTGAGATGACAAAGGCCTTCTTCCTACTCCTCTCGAGGGTCCTGACAGCCAGCCTCGCCCCCATCAAAGCTCTTATAGTTGGGGTTAGGGGGTCTGAGTGATCTAAACCCACATCAACAAGTGTTGGAAACTGTGGAGCTCCCCAGAGACTGAAAGCTAAAGGATGAGGGAGAGATTTGAGTTCCCTAAAGATGCCCAGAGTCTCTGGCTCACTGTTTAAGGAAGGGCATCCCACCCTGAGAGAGTGTTTCTAAGCAGTTCTCAAGCCTCTTATCTCATATGAGAAGATGTAGAAACCAAAGTTCAGGGCCCCGATTTGATACCTGCCCAGCGAAGCAGGAAACTATGAACATAATATGAGACTGATGACAATTACCCTTTGAGTTTATTTCTCAAAGCTTCCTCTGCTGGGGAAGGTGCTACCCCTCTTTACCACATGTTCTCACTTAAGAAGAGGCAGACACTGCTGTTAGCCTCATGTTACAGCTCAAGAAACTGAGGCACAGAAAATGGAAATATCTCGCCAAGTTTCAGGGCTAGTCAGCCATGGTTTTCCCACTATTTAGCACCCTAAAGCCATTAAGAACAACAAATGACAATAATAATCATCATAGTTTAAATAATAGTGGATAGTATTAACAATAATGGCTAACATAAAATTAAACAATGAAAGGTTTATCGAATTTGCTTCTGTGTGGCATGATAGAAATTCTTTACATGCACGAGTCCCACTGAAGCCTCATTAGGGTCCCATGGAGTGGGTGCACCTTAGCCCCATTTTCAGTGGAGGAAACTTGAACTAACTTTCTCAGCATAACTCATCTAGTAAACGATGAATGAAACAAAGTGTAGCAGGAGAATAGAGGAAGGTCAGCTCCAGGAATTAATCAGTGGTGCCTGACATAGGGGCACTTCTTTTTTTTTTTTTTTTTGCTTTCCCAAGGGGTAGGCTGGGAATCGGAGACATGGGTAGGACATACTTACACCTAAGTCATTCCTCCTCTGGTTCCCACAGAACACCGTGGGAGATAGTGTGCATGTCAGCCAGGCCCAGCCAGCGCGGAACAGGCCTCTCCGGGGAGCAGAGTGCAGATCACACCTTCCATCCTGATCGACACCTTGTAAAGATGAGTCAGCGCTTGGCTTGTGGGGTTTTTCCTGAAGTTAGAATTCTTTCTTTTCCCTTCGCTGCATAGATTTTCCCACAAGGCAATCAGACTTCCTGTAATTTTTATTAAGAATTCCAGACCCCCCGGCAAAAATTTCCAGACACCACAGCCTCTGTTAAGGTAACAAGCCATTTTATAATTGGGTTCCCTTCATTAGCCCAAAGCCCTGCACGTGGAGGGAGGCAGCTCCTTCCCTGGTCTCCAGGAGGGCGGCTTCAGGACCGAGGCCCCCCCCCGAGCAGCCCCGAGTGCTGGGCCCCGGTGACCTATCTGGGTTCTGTTACTCCACGAGACTGCGCAGCAGCACTGGTTCTATTTCAGATGAAATAAAAATAAGTATGTCATCAGTATATTGATTTGTGGCCAACAACAAATGTTGGGCATTGTGACATTATAAGCTTTCAGTTTTCTGAGAGATTCACCCACAGAATGTCTTTGGAGATTGGCTCCGAGTTTCTCTTCATACATCTACAGTAGGTTATAGCCATGCGTCACCCACCAACCAGCAAAGCATTTTGATGTTATGTTCCCAGGCTATTCTCCGGGGAAAGATTTTCACCAGGTTTCTGAACGTCAGGAAGACCTTCTCAGGAACAGCCTTGAGAAGGACGGAGCATACACCTGCCATCGCAAGTCAGCCTCGCCTTTTCGGCTCATTTCTAACACTAACGTCCGTTTAGACGCTAAAGGTGAATTAGCTAATATTCGGGTAAAAAGTGAAGAACATCTTAAGTACACACAGACCTTAACTGGAGTACCTGCTATGTGCAGGACATGATGCCAGGGGTCGCAGAAGTCAAAGATGAGTGGGATGGCTCCTTCCTCACCAGGAGCCCATTATGATGGGGAGGTGCTCTCTTATCTGGAACAGGGCAGAGGAAGGAAAGGGAACCTGCTAGCATTGGGAGACAGGTATTAAATCAACAAAGCCCTTGACTGATGCCTTGGTAATGTATAATCAAACTCACAAATAATTGATTATTGTCCTTTTGATAAGTGCAATACAGGAAAAGTGCAATAGAGGGCGTTAGGGTGCAGTTTCATGCATAAGGGTGAAGGTAGCAATGGAGAAATTCTCAGGGTTTCATGGAAACGTGGTATAGAAAGGAGGAAACAATGGGAAAGCTCAGGAGAGACTTTTATTTTATATTATTTATTTATCATTGATTTCAGAGAGGAAGAGAGATAGAAACATCAATGATGAGAAAGAATCTATTGGTTGCCTCCTGTATGCCCCCCACTGGGGATTAAGCCCACAACCTCGGCATGTGCCCTGACCCTGACTGGGAATCAAACCAGTGACCTCGTGGTCCATGGGTTGACATTCAACTACTGAGCTGTACTGGCTGGGAAGGAGAGACTTTTAATAGGCCATGATGATTCCTGAGACTAAGCTTACAGTGTGGATGAGAATTAGCTGGTTAGGTGGGGCGGAGCGGTGCTCCAGGCTGCGAGCACTGTGTGAGTAAAGGTCTGGAAGGAAGAGAAAACCACAGGGGGTTGTTGTCACTGCCATGTGCCCTGAGAGGCAATGAGTGAAAGGAGGTTAGGGACCAGACCCCAGGAAGACTTGATGGACACTCCCATGGGTTTCATCTTACACAAAAAAAGAGGTCTTTAGCTGGTTTTATAAAAGGGAGCAACAGGGCCAGACTTACCTTTGATCAGTCTAGAGGGGACTTGGTTGGGGCCAAACTTTGAGGCAGGAAAGCCATTAGGACAAGTGTGGAAATCTATTACATTAAGTCTATGTGGGTGGAAGCATGGGGAAGCAGAGTTGAGTGTGAGTAATTTCTGGTATAAAAATTAGTGATTACTTGGATCAAGAAGTTGGGGATGCAAGAGAGAAACAAACCTAAGGATGATGCTCTAATTTTTAATGTGGGTATCGGGGTGGGTGTTGGTGCCACGGTTGGAGAGAGAAGGGCAGGAAGAGCCACAGGAAGGGGGAGAGCGCCATGATGCCCTGGTGTGGTGTCTACGCGGTGCCTGAGGGATATACAGGTAGAAATGACTGACAGACAGTTGAGTAAGTGGATCTGCCACTGAAGGGAGGGACCACAGCTGAGAGAGAAACTAGGGAAAATTCATGCTTGAGTAGTGGGTGGAGGATGAGAAGGAGGAAACCCAGGAGCATGGGCCCTGGGACCTGAGGGAATAGAGTGAAGGAAGGGGGGCGTTCAGCTAACACACCAGAAAGATCTGAGAGAGAGCTGTCTCTAGGTTTGGTCATTCGGATGCCATTGGCAACTGTGGGGAAAGGAGTTCTGGTGGATTCTGGTGAGTGAGGCAGATTCTAGTCAGCCGGGGCATAAATGGGAACAGTGAATGTAATATGTTGGATGGAGAGGTCAGCTCAGCCTCTCATTCCAGGGGAGAGAGCAGAGAGTTTAGGGTAGCTTTGTAGGGTCTGTGCTCAATTCAATGTGTTTTATTGTCCCCCCACTTCATCCTTTTACTCTTCTTGGTGTCCCTGCTCCCCTTTCCTCCATCCCAACCACCCCTCCACATATTTTGACCCACATGGCATGACATTGGCCCTCATGGAACCTGTAGGGATCTGGGTATTAAATCATCAAAGCCTCTGATGCCTTGATAACGTATAATCAAACTCACACGTAATTGACTATTGTCATTTTGATAAGTGCAATACAGGAAAAGTAGAGGGGATTAAAGGAGCATATGCAAGGAGTTCCATCTTCTTTTCAGTATTAATTCCTGAAGGAATGTACATTAGAAGGCACTGACTATATTAGCTAACTATAAAATACCATTTGTTGGTGCTAATTTGGAGTTTGAATTTCCAATGAAATACCATTTTTGCTTTTAATGTGTAAAGTCAGACTCCCCTAGTCCTTTTTGACCCCTCCAGTCCGTACTAAACTGGGACATAATAATGGTAATTAATGCAGTGTTGACTGTATCTGAAATTTTTCCAAGAGACAAGATGAAAGAGAATATACATCTCAAAGGATAGGAAATCTCTGGTTTATCTTTCTCAGCATAATGAAATATACTTTTATCATTAGATTCAAGTAGAATCTAATTAAAACTTGCTGTGCAAGCTAACTCCAGGAGAAAATGCCTATTGCCCTTGACTACCACATGCATATTTGCTTTATGTAATTAATGCAAAGGAAACTTTTAATTGCCAGTGTTAAATTCTCTGAAGTCAATTTCACATCACCTTGACAATAAGCTAAGAAGCAGGCTGAGTCATTCTTGGTTTGTAAACTCTGTTGTCTGGATCATTTAATAGTATCATATTCAAGAATGTGATCAGCAGAGGATTTTAAAGAAAAGTAATAGTGAGAGCTCAGAAGTGTAAAATAACTTGTAGGAAATAAATGTAGGATTTTTTTCTTCTTCCCTTTTACTACTCTGGGAAAAGTGGGTTACATTTTATTTGTGAGAGAGAGGGAGGGAAGGAGAGAGAGAGAGAGAGAGAGAGAGAGAGAGAGAGAGAGAGAGAGAGAGAGAGAGAGATCAGTATGGGTTTTATGCCAGAGGCCATTTTAATACATGAATGATTTGTAGGTAAATTTATTGTAGCCAATGGGTGCAGTCAACTGTGTAATAGAAATATTGTCAAAAAGCCAGGATTATTATTTAAATAAGTGCAGTGTTAAATTTGATTACATACTTTTTAAAGCTAATAAAACATTTCATTGCTCTCAAACTATTTCCCATAGTCCCATTTAGTCAGAAAACATAAATTAAGTGAGGCTCTGCATAGAAAATTACCAAGGCTTTGTGTCGATGGAAGCATGCATGGAAAAGCTTGGCAGCCTCACAATTTAAAGACAAAGGAATATAAAAGGGGTTGGCAGACTCCTCTGCAGGCTGGGGGTGGGGGACACTTTTATCCTTGAAGAATTATAAAACATGATTGACTAGGAGAGTGCATGTTTGAGGTGGCCCCTGTGAGTGTGGAATTGCAGGCAGCCTACATGTGCATCAGAATGAGGTCACCTCTTTCCTTATCGCAGAAGAGAGAAGACACTCAGGGTGATAAAATTCCGTGCACTTGGACAAAAGGTCTTTCCAACAACATTAGCCACTTTTTTAAAAAAATGTAATTGTTTTTGTGTTAAATAAATCAAAGTTTGATGCCAACGTGGGGATGTGACATTTTAAATTGTGCTATTTGCTGAGCTTCTCCTGTGACAGGTCTTCATTTCCACCAAATGTCAAGGATCAGCGCCTCACATTCATTTTAATGAAATACTGTGCTGATAAGGGTTATGAATGCCAAGTTTAAGCTGTAAATTACTAAACACCAGGCTGCTTTATGCTTTGTGAATGCACCGGGGAGCAAGCTAATGAAGGTTTCTCTCTCTCGCTTCCTTTTACAGTTAGGGATTCACGGTTATGCCTTTGCAATCACAAATAATGGATATATCCTGACGCATCCAGAACTCAGACCACTGGTAAGAGAAAGACTTCTTTCTGTGTTTCTTCTTTTATGATTTAAAAGGTTTTCTTCAGTGCTACAGGGATGACACTTGGCAGCAGTGTTCACATTAAAAGCTCCATTGATAATATTATCTCCTAAAGGTGGTTTTCACAGTTAGTAAATAAATAATTTGGGGTAGATACAGTTACCATCATGCTTATATATATAAACTAGAGGCCCAGTGCACTAAAATCATGCACTGGGGTGGGTGGGGGGAGTCCCTCAGCCCAGCCTGTGCTCTCTTGCAGTCCAGGATCCCTCGCTCCTTACCACCTGCCTACAGCAGAGGTGGGAGAGGCCCCTGCCACCTCTGCTGTGCTCATAAGCAGTGAGCCCAACTTCTGAGCAGCACTCCCCCTGTGGGAATGCACTGACCACTAGGGGGAAGCTCCTGGGCCGAGCGTCTGCCCCCTGGTGGTCAGCACGCATCATAGTGACCAGTTGTTCTGTGGTTTGATTCATTTGCGTATTAGCCTTTTATTATATAGGATCTGGACACATCTATGTGCATTGCTTTATTGATTTCACTGCTGCAAATATATGGACATTTTTAAAACTCTGGACTGTTTGAAACACATCATAATGGGTACCTTTATACAACAAATGGTCTGACTCTCCAACCCAAGACTGATTTATTGCAAGTTTCATTTGATACAACAAACTAGACCCAGCATCCCTGGAAATTCATTACCATAGGACTTGCCCCCAAATTACATTGCCTAAGCCCAGTGCCTCCTGTGTTGAAGGGATTCAACAACACCTTTTTCGTTTCCATAAAACAATTGAGATTTTTCTCCATTTCCTGCCAAGGCCATATCTGGTAGCATTGTTGGTGACGCGACCTGTAGACCATTTTCTTTCAGCAACCTCTTCACTTTCTCTGCAGTGAGTGGGGTTAGGCCACATCCTGGACAGATCAGGGATTCACAGTCCTCCCTGCTCCGTGGGGGGAGGCTTCCTGGAGCCCCGTGTTGAGGAGGATTCTGAAGGGCAGCCAGACTGCCGGCTAGGAGGCCCTGGTCCCCTGGCAGCATCTCCTGTGGGCATGGAGGGCGACGATAGCGAGGGGGCCATGTCTTTGCCATCACTGCACTACTTGGAATGTGTTGAAAATAGGGCAGCCCTTTTGGTTTGTGTGTTCAGTTTACTTTGCAGAAGTTATAAAAGTATAAAGAGTAATGCAGTAAATGCTTTTGGAAGTTTAGAGAGTATATGTTGTTTCCTATAGCAATCCACATGTACACACCCAAGTATTCACACATACCCGGGCTTCCCATTCTCTTCCATCAAAATCCGCAGAGTGGCAGTGCCTGCTATGAAAATGTTTGTTGGCAAAGCCTTGTGGGGACCAGCCTGCTCCTCACTTGACTTGCTGTTTAGAAAAGTTCACATTTGAGCTCCATCATCATCCGGCTTTGCTCTAATCACCCCGATATTAACGGAGTCATGGCCACGTCATGTGGATCCCATATGCACGCGTTACGATAGGAATTACAGTAACAGTTGATTTCCACGAAGTTTTTATCAGAAAAAGATTGAGCTAACTGGTTAGCTAGTTCCAAATGTGACTCCGGATTATTGAAAAGTTTGATTGAAGAAGTTACTAACTTTCTGAGGATACTTGAGTCTGGAAACATTTAGGTCTGAAAGCTTAGCGCGTTGCCCATTTCCGAGCCGCCCAGCTGGGATCGTCTGTGGGGAGCGGGACGAGCTGTGTGCTTGGTGCGTCTCAGTCTGGCTCCCAGTGCTTATTTATTCCAAGTGGGAGTGGAACCAAGTAAATGAAACAATCAAACCTGGATCTTCTGCCAGTGAGTGAATTAGCTTCCTATTTATCAGCTTTTAAAGAAGGGACAGAATGGAACCAGATGTCAGAAGTCACCGAGGCACTTTCGCTCTCTCTGCGGCAACAGGGATGAGCGGCTCCCATCTGCATAGTCAGCCACAGGTCTTTCTTTGTTTACAGCAAAGGGTCTGTTTGCAGACAGCCCAGTGATGCTCTTTTGAGAGCTGTGGAAGGGCTCTCAGAAATCAGGCCAACCAGCCAGCGCCAATCTCACCCTAACAGTGCAAATACAGACTATTTCTGCTCTCCTCACTGTGGAAACAGTGTACTGAAGGGTTTCACCAAACGTGGTAACCAGGGTCAAGTTCCCATTGATGGGGTGGCCCACCCAAATGCCCATTCTCACCTGTGAACATCTAAACCCGATGAGCCGTATTGCAGTTGACCTGTGATGAGGACCTAAGGAATGGCCAGGCAGCGTATCTGTCTCTGACCCCAAGGCCATGAGCTCTTCAGAGGAGGTTTAGAGGATTACATGAGCGTGCCCATCTGAATGGGGTCCATATGTGGACATTGACTGTGCTGCAAGGTTTGCATTTTCCTCCAGGGAAATAGGGAGCAGGGAAGTGGAAGGAACTCTAGCAATACCGTCGTTGCCCTTGATTCCTAGTCCTGCCACATTCCGGCTGTGCGACTTTGGGCAAGTCACACAGCTCTCTAAGCATCTGTTTCTCTTTCACTCCTGCCATGACCATAGTGATGTATCTCAGCTTGGTTGTCAAAGTAAATAGGATAATGCCAGCCAAGAACTCTGTGTGACAAAGCAGGCCCAGGACATGGTGGGGACAGTGGTGGTTAACCTGGCACCTGTGTGTTTTTTTGGCTCTATGGATCTGAGTTCGGGTGCTATAAAATAGTTTGGGAGGACATGGAGGTGGTGGATGCTTAAGGGGGATCTAAAGAACACTTTTTGATTATTCATTTCGTTCAGATTATTATGGTAAACAATAGAGGGCTGGTGCACAAAACTTTTGCACTGGAGGGGGGTGTCCCTCAGCCCAGCCTGCGCCCCCTCACACTCTGAGAACCCTGTGATCAATTTCCCCACAGAGGGAGATATTTCCCACTCATTGCAGCACTGCCAGCGAGTAGCCTGGACCTCCCTCTTTGGGGCGATCAATCATGGACCAACCTCGCCAATCAATGCCCCACAGAGGGTGGCCTGGGCCTTCCTCTGCTGGGGCAATCATGGGGCGATGTTGGGACCCCCCCAACCAATAGCATCCCAACCACCTTGGCTGGCCTCGCACCAGTGTATGTCATAGCATGGTCATCCAGACAATTGTCTAGACAGTCTTTCTGCTGTTTGGTCATTCTCGATTTGCATATTGCACTTTTATTATAGACTAGGGGCCCAGTGCACAAAAATTTGTGCACTCCATGGCCATCCCTCAGCCCGGCCTGTGCCCTCTCAAAGTCTGGGACCCCTCGGAGGATGTCCACTGCTGGCATGCCTGGCCAGCCTGGGTGAGGGGCTGATGACTGTTTGCAGGTTGGCCAAGTCCCCCAGTGGGAACCCTCACCCCATGGGGTGTGGCCAGCCTGGGTGAGGGGCTGAGGGCCGTTTTCAGGCTGCCCACAGCCCCTTCAGGGTTTGGGTCTCTACTGGGGTGCGTGGGCAGCCTGGGTGAGGGGCTGAGGGCTGTTTTCAGGCTGCCCACAGATCCCATTGACCCAACGTCCCAGTGAGGCTGGCTGGAATCTGGTTTCTGGGGTTAATTTATCTTCTATAATTGAAACTTTATTGCTTTGAGTGGAGGCCTAGGCAGGCAACTGAAGCCTCCTGTTTGCTTCAGCTCAGTGGCTTCTATAATTGAAACACTGTTGCCTTGATCAGAGGCCCAGCCAGCCTAAGCAGGCAGTTTAAACTCTATCACTGGTGCAGCGGAAGCCTCCTGTTTGTTCTAGCTCCGTGGCTGCCAGCCGCCATCTTGGCTGAGTTAATTTGCATACAGCTGCTCTGATTGACTGGTGGGCATGGCTTAGGTGTCTCAGAGTGATGGTCAATTTGCGTATTGCTCTTTTATTAGATTAGATTGGTTAGGGATTGTGGACACAGATACACACACACAGAGACAGATACAGAGTCCTGAAATCATGCAATCATTCAATCCTCATTTCCGTCTGCCTTCAACTCTGGGAAACCTCAGGTAAGCCTGTCTGTGCCTGTCTGTCGATCCCCTCTCAGTCTCTCTGTCTTTCTTGTCTCTCTCTCTCACATAGACACACACACACACACACATTCTCAGTTTTCTTGGCCAACTCTTATCTAGGAGACAGACTACAACTATACTATTACAACTATACTATAAGGTTTTATTTGAGCCCTATTTTGTGAGGAAACCAAAGTGTGGGTTGCTGTGGTTTTTAAAGTAGCAATAGGGATAGTACTAGAAGCTACAGTAAGAGGAGATGATGGTCAGAGTCAAGCGACAAGGATGGACTACTCCCAGCTTTGTCATGTACCAGTCATTGGTTCATCTTTGTTTTTTGTTCATCTGAACAACAAAAGCGGGAAGTTTTCCCTTCTCTGTCCCTCACCACCAGCACACAGTAGGGTCCCGGGAAGTGAGTGAAGGAAGGCATCCTGCAAACCCACTGTTTTCACCGTTTCTCACTTTCGGTCATTTGAATAATGTAATTTGTGAGCTTCCCCTTGAAACCCAGGGTCTGCACCAGGCATGATCCACCCTGGTCAGAACCCTCACGTGTGGCTGGGGACAACCAGTGGCCAGCAGCTCCCTCGACTAATTGAGGATTCAGGCAAGGAAGCCTCATTCCAACCTGACGTGCCTTCTCCAGAGCCCAGCCATATAATAGAATCCTTATTATAGATGCGTGTTCCCCTCAGTTCTGGCCAAGGCCACCAATTAGCACATTGGCTATGAGTGTGGGGCTGTGACCAGTGTGAGAGGGTGGAGCAAACTCACTTAAAACAACTTATATTCTCTCTCCCTCTGACACTGAGGCTGTTTCTGCCCCTGCAGCTGGAGGAAAGAAGTGGGTTTCTTTGAAGCAAAATACCAATATTTTTCTAATTTGTCCAATAAGATCTTTCCCCTGAACCTAATGTCTGGCTTGATTTTATCCAGTGTTTTCTTTAATCTTGTATGATTTGGGTGTGAATCACGAAGTGTCTCCAAAAACAGCTCAGATGCAGGGGCCTTAGTCAGCTGACTTGCTTTGGTTTAATTGGCAAAACTGCTAAAGTAACACATTTGCATTGATAACTGGGCCACCCTTAGTCTGTCCTCAGTTATTTCTCAGCCACTGTCCTGCTACCAGCTTGTCACTGCTGGTAGGCTGGCTGACAAGGATTCCACAGACATTTGCCTGGCACCTGGGGTGCAGGGTCCTGTTGGACTAGGGGCTGATGTGGCATCGGGTGGGCTGGGGGCCTTCCTATGGGTGGGGGCCCTACCTATTCTCTGGGTGGGGAACAGGACAACAGCACAGCAAGAGGGATCCAAGTTAGAACTTAGGGAATAACTGTACTTATTGAGCAGTGGAAATTTTTTCTTGGTCTCAACCACTCCTTAACATTCAGATGAAAAATATTTCCAAGTATAGTTATGTATTGCTACTGTCTAGGTTGATTTGCTGTGCACTTCCTTCTTCCCATGTCTTTGAGAGCTTAATGGACTTTTTTTTAATGTGGAACCCTGAATATGTCTCTTTCTTTTGCCCAGCAGGGCATCGAGGGAGATAAGACTGGGAAGGTGCCACCTTTAGCATGACCTGATGTTGTTGTTTTTTGAGATTTTGGTGATTCCCCATCCTCCTTTCTCGTCCCCCTTTAGAAGAAAGGACATCTGAGTTGATTTCCTTCCTCAAGGAGGCCTGGGATGTGGGCCTGGTCACACCACCAAGAGAGCACAAAGGGGGCCCCAGGACAGGCAGGGCCCACGGAGGAGCCCGGAGCAGACACAACCTGAGCCCTGCTTCCAGGAGGCCCACGTGGACATCTGCCAAAGGATGTTTGTTCTGTGTCTGCAAGCCCAGGAGGTGGGGAAGGTTGCTGGCAGGTTTCTGTTCTGGTTGGAAATTTGCCAACCGCATGGGCCACTGGGTCTGCTGGTGGACGACATGGGAGGTGGGAATCGGGGAGAGAAATCTTCATTCATTCCTTCAACATCTGCTGGAGGTCCGCTGTGCTCCAGGCCTGAGCAAGCTGCTCGGAGTGGCTACAGAGATGTGCCCTGCCTCAAAGAATCCCAAATAATAACAGACAATAAGATTTAAGACTTGGGGAGAATAAGTAACCGGAGACACTACCAACATTTTTTGTATGTTTGTATTGTTGATCGTAGTATTTTCTTTTTAACATTTGTTGATTCCTTGTTATGTGACAGACACTGCTTGAAGCGTCTTACATGTGTCAAAACTTTTAATCATAACTCATTTCATAGCAAGCCTATGATGCGGGTGAGTGGAAAGGCCCAGGGCTCCTGGGAAGGGTGTGTGTGAGTCAGGCCTGGGGGGATGATGGGTCTAGAAGGCACCTAGGTCAGATTGTAGACACCTGTGAGGGCCAGGCTGAGGCTCTGGGCCTCTCTATGCAGAAGGCAGATACCCCAGGCTACATGCAGGAAGTGAGGCACTGAATAAACGAGATGGTCACGTGACTAGAAAGTGCTGGAACCCAGAGCCCTGAACCAGCCCAGTTGGGATGTGCTACATTCACCTGCTATGTGGGTTGGTGCTTCAGGAGGTGGGAGGCAGAATGGCTGGAGGGTGGAAGTGACCAAGAAGCCTGGTCTCTGCAGCCATGTGGATGAGCAACAGGGTAATCACTGGATTATTATAGTTAAAATCTGTCTACACCGGGGCTGTTGATGAGAATATAATGGGAACCATAAACATGAGCTGCTGAGCTGCTGGGTAATTTAAAATTTTCTAGTAGCCACAGCTAAAAGTAAAAGGGGGGAAAAAAGTGAAATTAAGAATATATTTTCTTTAACCCAATAACTTCAAGATCACATTGTTTCAACATGCAATGAATATGAAAATCATTGATGAGATAGCTTACATCCCTTTTTCATACTAATCTTTGAGCTCCGGTGTGTGTGTTATATCCACAGCATGTCTCAGAACTGACCAGCCGCATGCCAGGTGCTCAGGAGCCACAGGTGACACAGGTCTAGGGCATGGCCAGCTATTTGGGACCCTTCTGAATAAGACGCTGGATTATAGGAGCTCCTCTTTCCTGGAAGCGAATGAGAACAAACGTTAGCGCCGTCACTATTTCATCTGGGGAGTCTGTGCAAATGGTTGGTGGCTTCTTAGCCTCTTCCATTGAGACCTCATCCACCACAGTCCGATCCCCCCTCCCAGCCCTTGCCCCAGACTGTGGCCTCCTGGGAGGGAAAGCAGAGAGTTGTCCAGAACTTAGGGCATCAAGTCAGTGCCAGGGCAGATGGGCAGGTGCTCTCCCCGGTTTGGCTGTGCTTCTCTGACTGTTTCAGTCCTAAGCCATGTCAACCTCCTTAACCAAACTGTGCGACACAAGCCAGGGGCCAGGGAGCCTCAGCCACGTGGGTGAGCCAGGGCCTTCAGGTTGTCCAATAGGAATATTGAGACCCACACCACTTCTCTTGTTCTGTAAAACTCAGGTTAACTCTTTAGGGAGCTCACATTCTACAGATGACTGTGTTACCTGTCTTCCTTACCTATTCCAGAACCTTCCTCTCCCCCTGAATTCAGTGTTGTTGCCGGTCTAGCCCTGGGCTCTCCACAGCCTGAGCTTTGTCTGGGGTCACCATCTTTCCCTTGTGTCGCTCCCTGACTGTCCCTGCCCCCGCTCAGAACACTGATTCTTCTGCTTGGTCCTTGCAAACACCAGGCAATTATGTTTCCATGTCCTTTTGTAACTGCATGGGGTTACTGATGGACCTTTGCACAAGGTCCACTACACGAATGACATGAGGTCATGCTAATAAACATTCTTACACCACCGTCCTCTCATATGGTTTAAGTGGATATTCCTATGGACACATGTAAATATATGTTGAATGCTACATGGACAGTGCATATCAAACACCAGTTTAAACAGTGTTTAAAATCTTTGTCACAATCCACTGACTTGGCTCAAGCAATGGGCCAGGTGAGGTTAAATGTCATTTTTGTATCATCATGCAGCTCCTCAATTATGTAAGGGCCTTCTTCCATCCATCCCACACCGAATAGTTTTCTCTTTCTGTATAATTCTTGAACCCACAATGCTTCAATTAACCTTCCTTCATTTATTCTGCCCATCCACACTACTCAATGCAAATGTGAAGGGTTCTTTTGAGTTCAACAGGTGTGGGTGTGGCTTTCCTGGACCTCTCCCCCAAGTCCTCTACCCTTATGTCCACTTGGAATCTGGTTCCCAAGTGCTCTAAGCCCACCCTTCTCTCTCTGTCTCTACCTCCTGGTCAGGGCCACCTGCCGTCTCTCCTAGATGACTTCAGTCCCCTTTCAGGTCCTCTCTGGGCACCTGCCCCCTCCCCACCCCAGCACCATACACTCAGCAGTCAGAGGGTGCCTTCACCGACATCACTCTGTGCTTCCCTTAGCATTTAGATAAAACAAAAATTCCGGGCATGACCTCAGCTCCGCACTAGATCTGGCTCCATGACCTGATCTGCTGGGCCTGCATGGCTTCCCTCCATGCTCCCTTGTGCTCCAGCCAACTCTGGCCCTTTTCCATTCCCCAGTGAAATCCTTGTGCCTGCTCTTCCCTCTGCCTATAATCTCATCCCAGATATACAGTGACTGGCTTGTTCTCACCCCCATGTCTCATCTCAGAGGTCACCCCTATACAGAGGTGTCCTTGCTCCCTGACCAAAGGAGCCACACTCCTCCTCTGTCATTCCCCGTCTTGTCCCTACTTTAGTTTCCTCGGTTCACTTATTACTCTTGGGAAAGGTCTATATGCTCAACTACCCCCTGCTGTCCCCTGTGAATTCCTGGGAGTTGGCTCTGCACAGAGGAGATAGTAACTATTTGTGACATCATCCTGATGATGTTTGAGGGATGCTGATGACTAGCTGTCTGGGTACCAATTCCCTACTTGAAGTAGGGAATTAGAAGTGCAGGTGCAACATGTTGGCCCAGGAAACAATCCTGGAGTCCTTGCTACATCAGGCGCAGAAACAGGCACATTTGCTCAGTCAATACCTCCTCTCCTTTGGCCTCTCCCTCTGCCCTGCTGGCCTGCAAGTATTCATCAGATGTTCCTGGAGTTGAGCTCTGTGCTGGCCAATGGAGACAGAGAAGCAGGTGGAAGGATGTCTGCCCACAAGAAGCTCACTGCACCAAGCCAGAGTCCCCAACAGCCAGAGTCCCCGACAGCCAGAGGGGCCAGGAAGGTCTGTAGGCTCACAGGGGAGGGGGTTGTCTACTTTGCTCAAGGAAAGACACCCTGTGATACAGGAGGACTTGCCCGAGGAGGTGGCAAGCACACCAATTGCACCCTTTTTCCACTGTGGTAGACACTTCTTACCCAGCATGGGCCCCACACTGTCCCCAGGACAGCTGTCCTCCAACCAGACTGGACATGACTTCTGCCTCTGGTCTCAGGACCAGGCATTCTGCTGGCCCAGCATGTCAGGGTGTGTGGGGTGGGGCTCTCAATGCTGAAATCCCTTCCCAGCCTCCAGGCCCTTCACTCCGGCTGCTGAACTGAAGGAGGATGCCCAGTAGGTGGCGCCCGGGCACCGCCATGTGCCCACGCGGAGGCTGAGGTGCCTGCCAGCACACATTCTCTGAACAGGCCTGGTCTGAATCCATCCCATTTCGTTTAAAAGAAAGAATTAACGGATGCTTAGTAAATGTATCCGCACAGAGGAGCGTGTTCCCGGAGAGAAAATAAACAAGACTGCGTGACCCCCACGTAGCGAGCCTGTTCCTTTTGAAATACGTCACTTGGCAAAAGGGGACACAGAGCCTCACATGCCTTCCTCTTGATGCCATTGTTGAGGGCACTGTTTGCACTGCCCGGGTCTGGACACTTGAGTGGAAGCATCGTTGCCTGGAGCTGGGCATGCTTACCCCTCCTGCGTTTGGGGATTAAGCCGAGGAGGGGGCGCCTGGATTTCTGTCCAGCTGTGAACCTCAGCAGCCTCTTAGTCCCCAGATTCTGTGGCCAGGTGTGTACTTAGGCACTCAGGGTGTAGATGGGGTTAGCAAGTAAGGGGCTAGCAGTAGCACCTGCGGGCAGTAGGGGCCAGGCGCAATGCTGAGCACCTTGTGCGCTTCGCTTCCTACCTCCTGACAGCATCCTGAGTGTTACTGCTTTACCTCAGAGCTGGTAACTGTTGCTGAGCCCAAGACTGCGTCAGTTAGAAAGTACAATGGGGTCAGTCGTCAGGGGTAAAAAAGATGACTGTGGGCACTGTCATTTCCCATAAGTTGAAGCCTATGCAATTGGAAGGACTTCCCTCAGTCCTGAAGCTGGGCTGTGGCTGCTGCAGCCCCCAGTTCTCCCCTTGCTCTCGCCTGCCCGCACGCAGACCAGTGTGGAGCATGGCAGTGGCTCCCTGGCCCTGGACTGTGGGTGGGGCCTGCTCCTGGGGGCCACCCAAAAAGAGTGGAGAGGGGAGAGGGAAGGTCTGTGTCTATTCCCCTGAGACTGGCTGCATACAATCTAAAGCCACAAAGCCTCCCTTGCTCCCCGTGGACTCCTGGGACTGTTCCTTCCTTTGTCCCTTCATGCAGATGGGAGAAAAAGGTCCCCACTGCTTCTAGTTTCAGGGCACTGCCCCATTTTTATTTTATTTTTTTGTAGTTTTCCACACCCTACCTACACCATTACAATAGCCCCTTTATTCAACTTTCCTTAATTAGCTAGCTTCACTATGCCATGTGCTTCCTGCTGGGCCCTGGCTGATACAAAGGTATGAGTAGATGGAAAGCTGTTTTTTCTTACGTCTTTACTCCATCCAGAGAGGAGGGAAAGCAGGATGAATGGGAGGAAAGAGAACGAATGGAAAGGCAAGGGTAGGAAGAGAGGACATAAGAGAGGGGGGAAGGGAAGGAGGAAGAAAGGGAAGAAGAAGGAGAAGAGGCAAGAGGAAAAGACCCTCTATCAGTTCCTTTATTTATTTACTAGAGGCCCAAGAGGGAGGGGAGCATCCCTCAGCCTGGCCTGTGCCCCTCGAAGTCCGGAAGCCTTAGTGCTGTGTCAGATGGGGGAGAGGCTCCCAATACTGCTGCAGTGAGCCCACTTCTGGCTGAGCAGCGCTCCTCCTATAGGAACACACTACCACCAGGGGGCAGCTCCTGCATTGAGTGTCTGCCCCCCTGGTGGTCAGTGTGCATCATAGCGAATGGTTGTTCCACTGTTTGGTCAATTTGCATATTAGCCTTTTATTTTATAGAAGGATGCATCTGGCAAATTCCCATTTGTTTAAGGGATAAAGAATTGGTCTCTGTTTCTTACAGCCAGAGTGGCCTAGCTGATATACCCTCAGGATCCCCAGGTCTGGGAACCACTGCTGAGTGTGGCTCTGACCCCTGCTCCAAAGGAGCTCACAGTCTGTACCTCTTCCCTCTCCCTCCCCACAAAACTTTCCTCTCTATGCCCCCAGAAGTCTCTCCTCCTCCCACCAGGCCGCTTACCCAGGCGTTAGAGTTGGAGCTCCACTACATCATTGAACTATCTTGACACAGGCATTCCCTCACTCATGGCAAGCAATCTGACGACAACTGGGCAGGTTAGTCTGTTCACCCTGTGCACCCAAGGCCTGGTAGGGTGCCTAGCAGAGGAAGTGGAATAATAAATAAATGAGGACAGAACACCTGCATATGGAGACTGATTAAGGTGACCAGACGTCCCGCTTTTGGCAGGACAGTCCCAATTTTTAACAAATTGTCCCGTGTCCTGCGGCGTTTTAAAAAAGTCCCGATTTTTGGAAAGAGACATATGTATTACTCTTTGTAATATTTTAAGTAATAATAATTTTAAAAAAAGAACCCCCCCCCCCCCCAGGTCAATGGTGTCCCGCTTTACCAATGTTAAAATCTGGTTACCTTAAGATTGATCACACAATGACAGTATGTTATTAAGCACCAGGGTGGAAATATGGCATTTATAAAAGGACATGGTGTCTGGCTGTGGAAGGGGTGGCTGAGAAGACTGCAGGGGGCTGCTTTGCAGCCTGTAAGCTGGAGGTCACAGTGGGTGATGCAGTCCAGCACAACCAGGAGCCGCGAAGGGCCCTGCAGACACCAGGATGCACCAGGATGTGCCTCTGGAGCCCTCGCTCCCTCCCTCCTGCCTCCTGCCTCTCTTCCTCCCTCTTTCCTTTGCTGCCTTCCTTCTCCCCCTTCCCTCCCCGTCCCTTTCCTCATCTGGCAAGTATTTATTGAGCACCTCTCATATGCCAGGCATCCTGGTAGATGCTGGGATCTCATGATAAAACAAAACAAAGTAATTCCCCCTGCACTTGGTGTTTGCAGTCTCATGGAGAAGATACGTGTGGGTTTTGTTTTCTTGTTTGTTTTTTTATAGCTGATCAGGAAATAAATAGTTGTACAGATTTTGGATGAACTCTCCAGAGGAAACAGGCTCTGAGAAAATTAAAAAGTTGGCAGAGGCACCCCCTTAGTTGGATAGTCAGGGAGAACCCTTCCTCAGGCGATATTTTAAGCTGAGCCCTGAAGTCCTGCGGGAAGAAAGAGAATGCTGTGCCAAGGCTGTGAGACTGGCACAGGTGGCAGGAACCATGCCCGCGAAGCCCGAGGCACGGGGGTGCTCCAAGTGTCCTGTCTGGAACCTGCCGGTAGACTTAGAACAGACTCCCACAGCACGAGGCTTGAGGTTTTATTGATAAGCTTCTATTTGGAAACATGCTTAGCAAAGCCGCTGCTGCTGATGCCTGCCTCGTGCCTGCCTGTCTGCCCTCAGTTCTGACTATTTCCACGTATTCTCTGGCTCCTGGGGCCCGCTTCTCTCAGGCGTGCAGCAGGCCAGATGTGCTAGGATCAGCACCCCTTCATCAAAGACTGGTGAGCACTGGCACCTCGCAGGTGGGATAGCCCCAGGTGCCTGCTGCACACTGGCTCCCAGAGTCCCCAGTGCTAAGGTGCTCTGGCAGCACCTTATGTTGGGTGCCTGCCCTTCTCTGTCTCCGAGTCACTTTGCCATGTTCCTGCAGGCATTTCCTGGGATCCCATCTCAAGTAAAATCCTCGCTGTTGAATTCTGAGGTTAGAGTCTGCTTCAGAGAGAAGTCAAGCTAAGACACCAGTATGTCCACGTTTCTCTGCAGACATCGATTTGCTCTGGCCTAGAGCCTCCACTGCAGGCCTCCGTGCACCCACTTGGACCTTCTCATAAACACGGGGGCACTAGGCATATGTTTCACTCTGTTCCAGGCCCCTGCGCAGGTTTCCCCCTCATCCCAGCTGCTCGGAGAAGGCACATCTTTATGCTGCTCATCACCGAGAAGGCACTTTAAGGAAATTTGGTTTATAGATAGGATTCTCTGCTGCTTTGTTGTTTGGCAGAAGAATTTGATGAGGACAAAGCTCCTCTTTGCACTGGACACACTCTGACCTTTGTTTCACTAGATTAATTTCATATCTAGAGTGCCCCATCTTGGATGATGAATTAGCAATAAAAAGCTCATCAAAATGTAATTACATGCAATGTGTTGAATAATGATCTCTTAAAAATTCCTATAGATTTGTCTGCACCTCCTTCCCCTGGTGGGGGAAATGAGGCTCAGCTGCTAGCTCCTAGCCTGGCTCAGGAATGCAGTCCGTTGCCATGCGGAGGGACTGAAACTGGAGAGCTGGCTTCTGTCATTGCCCAGTGTCATCTAATTGATCAATTTCTCTTCTCCACGTGATACAATACACATCTTTATATAATTTAAAGGACCATCTCAAAGGGCAGGAATAAGCAGGAAATGGAAGCTCAAGGCAGAGTGAAGCCCTCACCTCCTCCATCTGCAGCAGCCTGTGGGGGTAGAGAGTTATTAATTAAAATGGTAATTGCCTGCAGGCTAGCAGCATGGAGGACTCCTGGGATGGGAGCTTTAAAGCTCCCTTCACTTTAACTCCAGGAGAGAGGGTTCCTCCTCAAAACCAGAAAACAGAGCTGCCTGTACCTAAGAGGAGGCTCCACAGAGCTGTAGAGTGAGTGAGGGTAGGCCTCCCAGCCCTGACTTGGTTCCCTCCAGAGGGCTGCACTAGGACTGGGAGAAAGCCTAGCTTTACCCTCAGTCTATCAGTGGGAGTCCTGTAAAACCTACAGCTGGGCCCTAGCTGGTTTGGCTCAGTGGATAAAGCGTTGGCCTGTGAACTGAAAGGTCCCAGGTTCGAATCCAGACAAGGGCACATACTTGTGTTGTGGGTTCAATCCCCTGTAGGGGGCATGCAAGAGGCAGCCTATCAATGATTCTCTCTCATCATTGATGTTTCTGTCCCTCTTTCCCTCTCCCTTCCTCTCTGAAATCAATAAAAATGTATTTTTTAAAAACCCCAAAACAAAAAATACATACAGCTGGGCTGACTGCGAATATCCCAATGATCTCAACAGGGCCAATGCCCACGCTCATTTGAATATCTGAAGAATTCAATCATTTGAATGCCAATGCGTGTTCCTCGGGGAGTTTACATTTCAGAAAGACAGTGCATCTGAATCCCCATGAGAGCATTAAATTGCTATCTAATTAGCAGTCCCAAATTATATATATTTAAAAGATAATTAAAGGTTTGAAGGCTGTTGGAATAACTGGTTATACATTTAAATGAATCACTAGAAATTTGTTAGTAATGTGTGGAGTTTTCTTTTATTTCTTGCTTCCTCCTTTGAAGTTCAGTAGACCCAACCTCGCGGGGTTAAGTCTGGTAGTGGGAAGATAAAGGCAGCTGTTTTTAATTATTGCAGCTCAAACCTCCAAATAATTATAAGCAGCTGTCATTTTTACATAATCCTAAATGATAAGACCCAAAGAATGCAAATAAAAAGGTTGAGACCATGGCTTTTTGGCCCAATAACTGAATGCCTCTCACACCCTAAACTGACCACTGCACTTCACTGAGGAGCTGCCTAGCCATGAGCTCTTCAGCTCTTCGAATGATAAGACCCAAAGAATGCAAATAAAAAGGTTGAGACCATGGCTTTTTGGCCCAATAACTGAATGCCTCCCACACCCTAAACTGACCACTGCACTTCACTGAGGAGCTGCCTAGCCATGAGCTCTTCAGCTCATCGGCAGCTGCCATGGGCGCGTGTGCTTGGGAACGCACCTCCCAGGTGCCACTTCCACATTCTCGGTGGCGTCCTTAGGGCAAAGGAGGCACTCACACATGTGGAACATTGACACTGGAAAGTAGTTTGGCTAAGCCAGGCAGGTTTTTAACCGGAAGTTCTCCATCTCACTTGCCTCCTTCTCCTTGGGAGGGGCTCATTCCCTGCCCTTGACTTAATGACACCCCCCTCACACACACACACACACACACACACACATCGCATGATAGGTCATTCAGTAGCTAGCATTCATTTGGCCTGGGGCTTCGGATTTCACAGGACTGAATGCTTTTGTGCACCAGCTGGCCAGGGTCAGAAATCCCAAAGGACAGGCTGCCCTGCCAGCCTCCACCCAGGACACTCTGGGGTCAAGTCTGAAATTCAATGCTTTTCGTACCTTTGCGCCCTGGATGGGTGGAGATCTCCTGAGGAACAAGTCAAGAGGGCATTGACCATAGCCACACAACTTCTCCCACTGGGGACAGAGACTATGACGCAGGAATGGGCAAAAGTAGGTTCACAGTGGTGAGTGTGGGGAAACACAGTTTATTCTTGTGTTATTATTTATTAACTAGGGGCCTGGTACACAAAAATTTGTGCATTCGGGGTGGAGGGAGTCCCTCAGCCCGGCCTGTGCCCTCTCACAGTCTGGGACCCCTCAGTGGATGTCCTATGATGGCCCCAGTCTGCCAGGCTCCTTCTGTGTGTGTGTGTGTGTGTGTGTGTGTGTCCACTGGGCACCTGCCCCCAGTGCATCTGAGGCTCGGAGCAGTCCTCCTGTGTGTGTCTACCTGCCGGGGGCCTGCCCCCAGGCTTGGAGCAGGCACCCCCTCTATGTTGATCTCTCAGACTCTTGCCCTCCCCTGCATGTTGTTCTCTTTTTTGAGCTGTGACCAGGGCTGGGTGCTGCCTGCCTCCCAAGCTTGCCTACTGCCCATCTTCCTCCAGCC
>PVJC01010953.1:0-42538 GCA_004026665.1 Murina feae | reverse complement strand
GCAGTCAGGCAGTCAGGCAGGTAAGCAGTTACGAGCCAGTGGTCCCAGATTGTGAGAGGGATGTCTAACTGCCAGTTTAGGCCCGATCCCCAGGACATCCCCCAAGGGGTCCCAGATTGGAGAGGGTAAAGGCTGGACTGAGGGGACCCCTCACTCCATGCACAAATTTTGTGCACCAGGCCTCTAGTATACTATAAGCAAGGTAGACATCATTCTTACCTTCAAGGCTTATAGTCTATTAAGGGTACGGGGAAAACAATAGGAATTGCCACACCTATGACAGTGCTAAGAGACATGGTACAGGGTGCTCTAGGAGCACATGAAATGAGGACCTAAGGAAGTCCTCAGAAGGTCACAGAACCCATCTCAGTATAATGATATCTAAGCTAAAACTTCAATAATTATCTCACTCTGTGTATCCAACACATAGGAAAGTGTATCTTTTAAACATATCCACATTCTGACCACTGTGATTTCTGTAACCATTCTCCAAGCCACTACTATCTTTTGTCTAGACTTCTGCACAAGTGTCCTCCTAGCTGGTATTTTTTCTTCTACTCTTGCACTCCAAAGTTTATTCTTAACACAGTAAACAAAGTCCTTTTTTGAGATTTAAGCCATATTATGCCAGTCCTCTACTAGAAGCCTTGAATGGTTCCTCCTTGCTCAGAGTGAAAGCCGGAGTCATTGCTGTGGTGCCCCACATTATTGGCCCCCCATTTCTTCTCTCATCTCCTGGAAACACCAATCATAACAGTAAAATACTACTCTTTTCACAGGTTTAGTGTCATAAAATACTCAATTCAGTGTTTTTACAAATTTACTAAACTTAAATCTGTGAATGAAATTGAAAAATGAGAATCACCATTTATTAAATACAGTTAAATGTAGCTGTTTCCCATTGACCTACATATTATTTTCAGGTAAATTTCTTCAGCTATGAGAGCATTAAAATGAAATGTTAAAATAAACTACATAGAGAGCCAAATTGCTCTATTATGAAGTATTATGTGCTGCACCAGCATGACCACGGGTGAACCTGAGGAAGGGCAGTGAAGGATTAAAGAAGACAGACAGGAGAATAAAGCTGGGGCTAGGTGGGATGCTGCCCTCTGATTAGAGATACAGTGCATGGCCTGCAAGCTGAGTCTTTATTTCATAGTCAGATTCCATGAGGCAAAGTAAGGGTGTGGTCTAGATGTTTACAACGTTCTCATGGGTTTCGAATCTACTCAATTATGTGTACCTGATCAAGCTTTGTTTACTTGCTGCACTTCCCACAGCCCATATCACTTAGCCACCTGGGACCACAGGTTCGGTCAAGCTTACAACTATAACCTTTGGCTATAATTGTGCTGGGACTTAACACGTGGCTTTGCCACAAGAGGATCATGCCCTCTCATTAGTCTGGGGCTTGAACCTATCCAAATGCTGTAGCTGTTCTCCACAGTACTAAATCAAGATTTTGAAATATAATGTAGCATTATTCAATTGCATTAATCTCCCTTCTTAAAAAGTATATATTTCATAATATGTATATCATCCAATCTAATAAAAGAGTAATATGCAAATTAGGCATCACTCCATTACACCCACAAGCCACACCCACAAGCCAATCAGGAGCAAATATGCAAATTAACTAAACTAAGATGGCAGCAGCCACAGAGCTGGAGTTGTCCCGGGCAGTGGAAGAAGCCAGGGCCCTGCAGGCCCCAAGCTCTACTCAAGGATACAAAGTTTCAATTATAGAAGATAAACAAATCCCAGATACCTCCCGGGCTGGGACCTTGGGTTGCCAGGGGCAACCCAGGCTTTGAGCGGGGGACCAAGGCAACAAAGTTTCAATTATAGAAGTTAAATAAATCCCAGATACCAGCTTTTAGCCAGGAACCCCAGTAAGAACCCGAACCCTGAAGGGGCTGTGGGCAGCCTGACACAGGCTGGACAGGCACCCCAGTAGGGACCCGAACCCTGAAGGGGCTGTGGGCGGCCTGAAATGGCCCTCTGCCCCTCACCCAGGCTGGCCAGGCACACCACCAGGTGGACATCCCCCAAGGGTCCCAGACTGCGAGAGGGCACAGGCCAGGCTGAGGGACCCCCCCCCCCCCGAATGCACAAATTTTTGTGCACCGAACCTCTAGTCCATATCATAAAATGCCTATGGTCATCACACTAACGTGGAATGACTAAGACCCAACTCACCAGGAGGTGTGTGCAGGTGGGTGGGACTGTGTGATTTTGAGCGCTGGACTTCTAGAATTAATATTAAATACAATATAATAAATAAACATTTCTTTGGAGTACAAAGTTTCTATTTGAGCCAATGATTTTCTTCATACTTATGTCTAAGAAAAACCACAGGTAAACATTTTTTAAAAGAGACGGTAGAATGAGGGGAGTACTTTTACATGTGTACTTTTACATGAGAAAGTTTTACTGTCTTTTTAAAGACTATAATTATTCAATCTACTCTCCCATTTCCTTTAGTTGGAAGACATGTTTGAAAGAAAAAATCGAGTTATCATAATTGATTTGTACCTTAGTTGTTTCAATACTAGGTATAAAGTTACTTTAAAATATAAAGCTCATTCCCTAAGACTTTGATATAATACAAGACAATATTTATTTCATTTGTGTTATTTTATTGTTATAAAATTGATAGGAAACTAAGTTTAGAGAATACAGTAGAGAGCCAATAAGACTTAAAGCAATTCAGACGATAACTAGAGTGCTTAGGGGATAATCAAGAATAAAATAATGTTGAAAGCAACAATGATAGGCTCTTATTTACTTCTCTAGAGAATAGGTTAGGATATAATCCATGAGTAAATTCACTAGTCATCCATATATTTATATGATATGGAAATAATATAAAATGCAACCCTCATTTTTAAGGATGTTAAAGTTACTGTGTAAGATAGTACAGAATTATTTTAATACATGACTCAGCTTGTCACCTCTCTGAGCATTTAGAGAATGAAATACCAAGAGAGACTGAACGGTAGCCGGAAAGACTATGTATAGACCAGAGTTGTTGTTCTAGCATTGAAGAATCATGGCACACAGTGCTAGAAACCTACATAATATAAAGTCTCCTCTTCTGCCCTCCGTAGAACCCAGGATTATTAAAGGCAGGACTGCGCACAGTTACCAACACACAACTCCTCCCTGCAGCCAGCCTTAGTTCTAGCCACTGAGATGTCAAAGGGAGTATATTGAATGAGGCTTCTTAAAAAGCTGTTGTTTTCCTGGTTAAAAGGGAGACAGTCCTTTGGCAAGTATATTTTCCTGTCCCTTCTCTTCTTTCCTATCTTGAACATAGACTGATGCCTGAAGGTGCAACAATCACCTTTTGGCCAAAGTTAAAAGTTGAGAGAGAGAGAGAGAGAGAGAGAGAGAGAGAGAGAGAGAGAGAGAGAGAAAGAGAGAGAGAAAGTGTGTGTGTGTGTGTGTGTGTGTGTGTACGCTAAAGATACCCATGTAGGAAAATGCTCTGGCTCCTGGAGTGCTTACCAGCTCATTTCTGTTACCCACAACTGATTATACTTCTGGCTGATAGGAATGGTTCAGATTTGAATAAGTAAAAAAGCGAAGGAAGAAACAAAGCATCAAGTCACCAATGAGATCAACACTTCAGAATCAGAGTGGATGCTACTTATCTGCGTAGAAGGTAGAGAGTAAGGCCCCTAGAATGACGTTTGTGTTGATTCAGTTACTTTTAAATATATAAATTGCCTTAATTACTTTAGGGAAGTATTTCAATTGTTTTCTTTGTCATCTATGAATTATCTGAAAGAACATGTCATTCTCTCGTTTTCTTAAGTGAAGGCAGAAATACATAGATCTCTGCATTTAAAAATACTCAGTAGTCCATCTATCAATTGTAGACTTCTTCGCACTTCTCCCATTATTTACAGATCTTAGTGTGTCATCAAGGATAAGACACTGTGGCAAGTTTGCCTTTATGTCCAACAAGTCTACATGACAGAAATAGTTAGTCTCCCGACCTGGATGGAGTTTGTCAGCAGCATTGTGATGGACAATCTGTATAAAGGATTGATACTCAGCATTATTTCAAAGAATCATATTTTTTTTAAAGTATAATGCCATCTGATAGTTTTCTAGGTATAATACATCAATCTCTGATTTAAACTAAGGGAAAAGAAAATTCCCTTAAAATAATAAAATATGTAAGGCAGTGAACATGTTAGCTTAATTCCCTTAAAAATAATAAAATATGTAAGGCAGTGAACATGTTAGCTTAATTGTGTTTGAATTGAAAAATGTCAGTCTTATAAAATGAGAAAAGCTTAAAATCCTATACTTTAATAAAAGTAGTTGGCACTCAGCTTGTCTCCGGTGAGATGGGACTAGTAGAAAATAGTGGAAATCACTGAAATAGTGGAAATCATTTTATGTGAGAAATAGTGGAAATCACTGAAATACCACATTCTTCTCTTCCCCATGGGGAATGAATGAATGAGCAGATGCAGCTACATACGAAGGAGCATTTATTCTGCTTTTAGGGTTCAATTTAGTGTGTTCTAAATGTCACAGCATGCTTTGAACTAGGCTATAAATTACAAAATTAGGTTGTGATCAACTACTGAAATAATTTATGATACTTGAAATGTTTATTATGAGTAAAGTTTTATCATAAGACATGATGTTAAAATGTCATTTTGATAATTAAAGAGATCTTTAATGAATTCTGTTATGTGTTCAGTACAGTGTAATCCATAATATGATGAAATCTTTCACCGGAGTCCTATACTTCTCACAAAACATAGAATTGCTAACTAGTAGGCTTAAAAAGAGGGCATACAACTAAAAAGAAAGAATAGTCAAAAGACCACCATGAATTAATTGCCTCCTTACCACCAGAGGGTAAAATATTTCCTAGGAAAAAGGATAAGTTATGTAATAACTAAATATTTCCATTCCCTGTATTTTTTTCAGGAAAGTTTTGAACCAATTATTAAATTGTACACATTGAAATGCTTATGTCACTTAAAAGATTCACTTATATGTCACTTATAGATCAGGGGAAAATGCACTATCTGGCAGACTGACTTAAGTGCATTTTCACAGAAGAACAGCTTCTCTATAGCTATAAATTAATCTGTAAGATTTTGTTGGAGTTGCCATTTCAGTTTTAGAAACCTACTATAAAATGACAGGGGTAATGGTGACATAGCACAACCTAAACTAAGCACATTATAACTGGTAAAAGCTGCTTAGTCATACTGAATATGAGAACTGTTACCCATAGTAGTGTCTGCTAATGGACTTCTTTTCTCCTAATATTTTTTAACCACAATCTGGCATTTGGCATATTATTCAACAGGAGTCTTTGACCTTCTTAAGTATGTATTTAGTTTTTCCAAATTTCTGCTCAAAGAATGATTCCTGTTTGCCTGTGGACTCTTTTAATTGGGACTGTGGGAAATCTAATGAGACACTGAATTTTGTGTTTCAAGTGATGGGAAAGAACTTATTTTTGTACCCTGCACTGGAATGCCATTGACAGAGTGTAATACTCCATGGCCTTCAAAGAGTTATTCTAGGTAGTGAACACTGAAGTAACTCAGAAAATTGCTGTTCTATCTCTCCACAGTAAAAAACAAAATGGGTCAAAATATCTGTAACGCAAAAGCCAGTGATTTTTCATTTTTTTTCCTTGTTTAATAAACAAGCAGTTATACTACTGCTCCACTCCTTGCCTTCAACCCCGAAGCCAAGAATGGCAGATTCAGACTTGCCACACAGAGTCTGACCCATAGCTATACCCCAAGAGCAACCACATCCAAGACCCAGAAGCAAAGCCAAAAATAATGAAAGCCTCGGTATCTGCAAGATTCTTATTTAAGATCTCAGGTGAGCCTTTAGAATTGTGGGTCCAGGCAATCAGACATCAATCAGACATTCCATTTCTTCTTATTTGCTTTGTATTTCTTGAAGTCCTCCCAAGAACTGCTCCAACAGAGAGCAAATAGAGATGGCTGCTTAAGCAGCACCTCTGCTCCACAGGAGAATTTTCTTTTAGGTAAACAATCTTCAATTCCTATGTAGATTTCACAGTGTGTGGATATGCATTAGGGCTAAAACCAAAAGGCAAATCAGTGATTAAAGATATTTCTGAAAGCAGAGAGGTCAGTATATCTTATTTGTACATAATTTAATCAAATAATTAGATTAGTTGATTGCTGCTGATATGAGATATAGCTAATGGGTTCTTTGGTTACAAGTAATAGAAACTGGGTCAGTTTAAGAAAGGGAATTTTTGTTGAAAGGGTGTTAGAGGTATGCTCCTTTTTCTGAATTCCTCTTACTCTTGTCTGGACTCTGCTATTGCAGGAGCTTACCTGATGAGATAGCCCAGACCTGCATACATAATACCTCTAAGGTTCTATTGTCATGGTTTTTCAGACTATGCTGCTGAACTTACCTATTCACAGTCAAAATTAGGCAAGAGAGTTCCAAGAGATGCCCATATTGGATCACCTGGATGTCAAACATAGTTTTGCCTGTACCTATAATTTAACAGTGCCATCTCCTCTCCTGGATCAGGATCAGTTACCCCTCTCTTCTTCCCTTGCCTACAGTGCTCGGCATAAGGGCCTGAAGTGACCAGGTGACAGTAATAACTTACAGTTTAATGGGACTTACACTGTACACTGTGTCGTTTGGTAGAACATCATTCTTCCAGGAATCAGGATGTCTAAAGCCCAGAGTTTGCAGGATTGGGAAGTGCAGGTTCTTCAGGTCAGTTATTAAGAAAGATAATAAGTAGGGCTACTTTTACTGCTGCCTTTCCTGGAACTATGAATTCTACTCCTTGGGAACATAGCTCCTTCTAATGGTTGTTGATTTAGGGCATATTCTGTGTCCTTGTGAATGGATTATAGGATATCTCCAAGGTGGAATCTCAGCTGTACCTTCAATAAACCATTCCCTCTTTTAGGCCAGCAGCTTCTGGGTGGATGCCCTGTAATAGGACTTCTACTGTCTGCCATAGCAGGAATGGCACCTCTACCTCACGTTATGAAGGCCATTGCTTCCTGTATGCTTCCAAGAGTCATCATAGCATCTCATCTAATGTCCTCTTGCCATTTTTTCTCTTTTAGAAGTCTTTCCTACCACAATAAATAGCACCAGTTCCTCAAACCAAAATCTTAGAAGTCATCCTTTTTCTATAATACACATACTAGTCTTTCAGCAAGAAAGACTATTGCACTCCATAATAATACTGAATTGATCAATTTATCATCATCTCTCCATTACATCCTGTCTAGCCCATGTCAGCATTGTCTGTCAGCAGGTCAAATGTACCTTCCACTATCTCATTACTGCATCACAAGATGAAGTCACCATCGTCCTCATCAGGACTACCTGTTTCCACTCTTGTGCCCCTCCCCCTACTATAGTGTGTTTTCCATCAGCAGTCAGTGACCCATCTTCTCAAAGCATAAATCAGATCATGGCATTACCATAATTGAAATCTTCCAAAAGTTTCCCAAAAATTACCTCTTCAGAAAGGTTATCCCTGTTCATGTTAGCTAAAATCCCTCTAAGCTTTCCTACCTTTTTTGCCTTGCTTTGTTACCAATGCCTAATTGTTTTTCCTAGCACTTATCTTTAACTAAAATTACTTTATTTAGTGCTTAAGTGATTGTTGTCTGTTTCTTCCCAATAAAAATGACATGCCTTAAAAGAGAAAAAAGCTGTGCATTTCCAATACATACACCTGTGCCTGCTACTTTGTAGGCATCCAGTAAATAGTTGCTGAATAAATGAGAGTGGAGATCATAGCAAGGACTGAGCCAGGGGCTGACCTCTGACTGAAAGAGTTGTTTTATTCAGTAGAGTCTGAGAAAAAGCTGTGCTTACTTTGTTGTGTTGTTTTATGAAGGACCCCTGCACTGTGTCTGCATCTCACATGTTAGTTTTATGTTGAAATATAAAATGTGTTGGTGTGGTCTCTCGCTGTCATCTTATGCTAGCAGGCTTCTGTCTCTCCACCATAACCATCAGCATGACTTGTCACAGATGAATATGATTTTCAGCCATGAGAAAATAATAAAAGGTTCTTAGTTCTAGGGTACTCTAGGATTTTCCATAATGTTTGCAATGAAAAAAATAACCTCTGTTCTTTCATTTTATGGAAATGGCTCTGAATGTCATTAAAAAGACACATGTTTGTGACTAGATGGATTTCAGTACTTAACATCTTGTGTTAATCTTATTTTTTAAATCCCACTGCCAACCACTTTTGCCTGGTTGGACCACCCATATTTGGGTTTCTATACATTCTTTTACAAATAGGTTCTTTTTTCCAGTGTATTTTTCTACCTTGTCTACAAATGTCTGTTTTCTACCTGCAAGAAAGAAGATAGCACACTGAGCACCAGTTTTATGCTTCCCTATCAAATTGAATTTCTTATCAGGGTGTTTGTCTTTCCTTAATATGAGAAAACTATGTAAGGCAGTAGAAAGAATATTCTCTGTAGCTCTAGATTATGACTGAAGAAATGAAAAGATACTTTTCAGGTGAGAAGCAGAGGAAGTATGGGTATATTCTCTTGGAGAACTCAGAATCAATGTCACTTCTCTCCCATTTCCTGAATTTCCTTTTCCAGTGCCATTGACTCTGTCCAACAAAGATGTCTTTCCAGAAGCCAGCTATTAGTCTCTCACTATAAAAGCTATTGTGGGATAAAGCAGGATTCATCAAACCTGACTAAGGGGCCAAATCAGCCTGTTTTTAAAAGAAAGTTTTATTGGAACACAGCTACAGCTATTTGTTTAAATATTACCTGTAGCTGGTAACATGCTGTAAGACCAGAGTTGAGTATGACCAACATTTAAAGACTTAAATGTTTTCCGTATAAAAAATAGTTTGCTGATCCCCGGGATCTAAAGCATGACCCCCATTCTCCTAAGGGACTGGTTGTTAAAACATGAAGTAATTGATGAATCAATAAATGCCACATTGTACTCGTATACGGAAGAGAATAGATACTGCATAAGGTTTATTGGTTGGGAAATAAATGTAATTTAGAAAAGGGCTGACTGTGTTGAAGGAAGGTTTCTTGTACTGCCTTCCCCTTTCTTCTGTGCTTATATTTGTTAACTCCCAGCTATGTTATAAAATTAAAAGATATTCAAAACTTTGTTAGCAGAGATTCTCCCAGCTCTTTGTCCTCCATAATTCCTTCACAGAGATGACTAGAGAAGTAGGAAGGATTTTCAGGTAGCAGTATTGTTAAGACCATTTCCCCTCAACTGTGTCTGAGTAAGTGAAAGGTCATGCAAACTATGAAGGAAGAGAAATTTTGTGCAAATAATAACTAACGTTACTGCATATTCATAGTGTGCCACCTTAGAATGGTGCTTCTCAGCAGGAAAGATACTGGTTCATTATTTAATGGTAGTGGGTATGTAAACCACATTGGAAGTGCTTAATAAATCTTCACTTTCATTATTTAGAGGAAATAGCACATGTCCTTTTATAGTGCCAGCTATGCTGATACACATGAAAATAAGAAAAGCATATAAGTTGACCATTGATTGCATCACTCTCTCAAGTATTAAGAAAATAATTGTATTTAGAAAATGTGTAAGAGTGGGATTCGCAGTAATGTAAAACTAGCTGTCACTTCATCAGTGTAGAAACACTTTTTTATTTCCATGTTCTGAGTATCAGTAATATCCCATTAATATCTTTTAAATATCAAAGAGAAATTAACTGTAGTACATGAAGCTGTTTCTACTAAGTTCCTTTCCTTTATTAAAATTTTTATTCTAGTTTAACATAAATGCTAAGAATACCACTCAATAAATTTTCACAAAGGAAGCACACCTCTGTTGCCAGCACTGAGGTCAAGCAGAATATTTCCAACATGTGAGACCACCCTCTCCCCAGGCCTCCTTCTAATCACTGCTCTCCCCCAAAAGGAACCCCTCTCCTACAATAGGAACATATATTCTAAAGACTAATTGAGATGTTAGCATGTTCTTTTAGTAAGTCCACAGACTTCTTTATGCCTTGGAGAACAATATGGCATTTTAAGAATAGTCTTCTAACACTGAAGTATTTTTACATCATCGTTAATGTGCTTTGACATGTTTCATATGAAAGCCTTCAGGGACAGACCATAATTTTATTCTTAAAATAGAGTGAAACTGGGTTTAACTACATGAAAAAGTTCATGATTAAAAACAACAACAGCAATCAATCTGTTGAGGTTTTACTAGAATGCCCATTAGTCAGTCATGCAAACTTTGCAAGACATGGAGATGTGGAAAGTGAATCTGAATGAATCTTTGTTCTGCCATTGCCCATACATGTGGGTAATTTTATTTGAAGGGGTTTTCACTAATATCTATGAGAGATTTCATATCTCCCCTCTGCTTCAAAAGCCATGCTAATCTACACTGGCAGTTTCTTACCTACTCTGAATAAATGTATGAAGAAAAAAAAAGCCTTGAAAGGTTTTTCCTATTTATTAAAAGGTATTCCCACATCCTAATTTTTCTTTGTTTAACTTCATGTCGTATATTTTTACATTATTTAAAACAAACAAACAAAAAGGAGATCATTGTAATTTTTGCTCCCACATATTTAGTTTGGCCTCTGACGGGAGGCCTCCACTGCAGGCTGAAGTGAAAACAGGAATGTGGTGGGCAGGCTTGAGATCTGAATAAGGACGGGTGCTTACATTATTCCCAAGGGTCTCATTACCGAGAGGCCAAACACTAAATGTTACTACCAACACATTTTAACTGACTCTTCTGTTTCATGAAAGAGTATCATCTTATATGTGTACATCTTTAAACAACTTTTGAATCCCTTTCCACAGCCCTTTAAGCAACTACAGAAAATTGAACAGTAAGTCCTTATCAGATTTGAAGTTGTGTTTTTGTTGAGTATTCTATGGCACATGTTCACACAGCAGAGTTTTAGTTTTTATGTCTTCAAAATTAGAAACAACCTTAATGGCCACCAGTAGGGGACTAGTTAAATGAATTAAGTTACAGTAGAATACTGTTCATCCGTTAAGAAGAATATTTTCGGCACTTGTTGATATGATTGCAAAACATTCTGAATTATATTATCCTGTGTATCTAAATACGTTTTATTATATATCTCTTTGTGCATATTGCATTACAAAGTATATTTAAATAGCAAAAGACAAAGGTGATTGTCTTTGGGAGGTGGGATGGGAGAAATTTTGCTTCCTGTTTTATACTTCTTTTTTTTTTTTAAATATATGCTATGTTATTTCTTAGCTTTAAAAAAAAGAAAAGCAATTTAAATATTAGACTGCTCTGTTGTTTTGGTTATTTTATATGTCCAGTATTTCAACCCTTATTCTTTAAATGTCTCATTCCAAATCCTCTCCAGAGCTTTGAGTACAACAGCAGGTTTGACTTCAGTGTACTAGGCAGGAGCAGGCAGGAGTGATGGGTTCCCAGTTAAGCCATGCCATGCTCAGAGGGAAATGCTGACCTATGAAGCCAATGCCAAGACTGACAGTGGTATCTGGGTCAGAGAGAGTTCTTCAGCTCACTTTCCTGTATGTTCATCTGGGTCTGTTTTGTGGCTTTAATAGGATTAGGGAAACATTTACATTGAGGCTTTAGGAAAGTTTTTATTATGCTCAACTCTCAGAGCAATATAAACACACAGGATTAAGAATGGGATTTATGTAAAGTCAGTAGGTAAAACGAGTGCATGCTCCCAGTTCTCTCCTTGTTCTCTACTGGCTGAGGAAAGTACCCTGAGACAGTGGGGACAGAAATATTATGTGTAGGCAAGGGCATATTTTTCATGGAGACACAGACTGATGCATTTATAAGAAAGTTTTACCTTTTTAAAAACTAAAGCAAGTCCAATTGCAAGTGGTTTGCTGAAAATAAGACTAATGTGGAAAATAATTTGTCCCTGACATGTATTGTCTTCATCATCATTTGCTAATCCTTCCATATATGTTTTTTCTCAACCTTGAGTTTTCCTATGTGTGAGTCCTATAAAGATTGAAATCATTCTTCCTGACTACAATTAAGAGATCCATATTACCTCCTGTAATTTAGGTTTATTTAGAAGTAAGGTGTGACTTGTTCCCACAGTTATCTGAACCAGATATAGGATTAACACCCTCAGGAGATTGAGATTGCTAAGAAATAATATCTAATTAGGACCTGTGGCAGGTTGTATTTTCCAAAAATGACCACAGTAGTGTGTCCAGTCCAACATTTTTTAGCCATTCCCTGTCAATAAGCAGAGTCTGTTTCCCCTCCCCTTGAATCTTGGGCTAAACTGTGTGACTGTCTCAACAGATAGAATGTGATGGATATGACACTGTGTGACTTTGAAGCCGGATCATAAAAGGCAATAAGGCTTTCTTCTATCTTTTTTGCATCCTTGAAACCCACTTGGTGGAATCTGTTCACCATCTAATCTAATAAAAGAGTAATATTGAAATTGACTGTTTCTCTGGGATGCCTAAGCCGTGCCCACCAGCCAATCAGAGCGGCTGTATGCAAATTAACCCAGCCAAGATTGAGGCTGGCAGTCACAGAGCTAGAGTAAACAGCAGGCTTCCGTTGCACCAGGAGTAAACTGTCTGCCTAGGCCAGCTGGGCCTCTCTCTGCTCACGGCAACATAGTTGCAATTATAGAAGCCATGGAGCTGAACCAAACAGGAGGCTTCTGTTGCACCAGCGATGGAGGAAACTGCCTGCCTAGGCCAGCTGGGCCTCTACTAAGGCAACATTCTTTCAATTATAGAAGCCACGGAGCTGAAGCCAATAGGAGGCTTTGTTACCTGCCTAGGCCTTGGCTTAAAGCAACAGTATATCAATTATAGAAGATAAATAAACCCCAGAAACCTGCTTCTATTCAGCCTTGCTGGGACGTTGGGTCAGTGGGAGCTGTGGGCAGCCTGAAAGCCTAAAAACGGCCCTCAGCCCCACACCCAGGCTGCCCAGGCACCCCAGTAGGGACTCAAACCCTGAAGGGACTGTGGGCAGCCTGAAAACAGCCCTCCCTCAGCCCCTCACCCAGGCTGGCCACACCCCCATGGGGTGAGGGTCCACACTGGGGGGCTTGGCCAGCCTGAAAACAGCTATCAATCCCTCACCCAGGCTGGCCAGGATGCCAGCAGGTGTACATCCCCTAAGGGGTCCCAGACTGCAGACCTCCTCCCAAGTGCACAAATTTCTGTGCACCGGGCCCCTAGTCCTGTTATGAAATTCAAGCTAGCCTATGTGGAGGGCCCACAAGGGGAGGCCCACATGCAGCCAAGTGTGCAGAGAACATGATTCTGGCTTTAATTTGGTCTACTTACATTCCACAGATTTTTAATGTATATAGTTATATTCAGCATCACTTTCTTGATATTTCTGAAGACTTTAAAGGCCATAGTGTTTTTTATTAGTAGAAATCTAGATATACATCAACAAACTCAGTTTTTATTATGTGTGTGTGTTTGTTTTTATTATGTGTGTGTGTGGGGGGGGGGCGGTTAACTAGAATCTTGAGCCATCTGGCAGAATTGACTACAGGTGAAGAGAGGCTGCCTCTTTTTTTCAATGTTTTTATGATTTTAGAGAGAGAGAAAAATGGAGAGAGAGAAATTTTGATGAGACAGAGACATGCCTCCTGCATGCCCCCTACTGGAAATTGAGCCTGCAACCTGAGTATGTGCCCTGACCAGTAATTGAACTGGGACCTCTTGGTTCATTGTTCAACACTCAAGCATTGAGCCACACCAGCTGGGCAAATTATCTTAGTTTTTCATTCAGGTGTAGTAGTACCTATAAAGTAAATGAGGTAGTAAGTCATTTGGATAGGTCATACCTATAGAATTTCTATATAATAGTTTTCATTGGCTGAATTGAGCAAATTATCAAAGGAAAGTGAGATGGATACTGTTTAAGGCTGAGACAAAACTCTGCTTATATATTTCAGCAGCTTTGCACACTTCTGCTCCAGCAAGAAAACCTAAAGAATTGTTAGAACGAGAGTTTTATTTTTGTTATGATTATTTTATTGGTAATCACAAGCAAAAATGGCCAGGTACTGTTCCATTTTCCATAGGAGGTGCTGGGGCTCAGTTCAGTCTGGCTCCTGGCTACAGGGACCCAGCCTGAGTGGCCTCCTCTGCAAGGCCCTACACTAGATGGAGGGACTGCTCCCACAACCAGTTGCCAAAGGTGCAACAAAATATATCAACCAGAAAATATATATACCTGTAGTTTACATTTGGTTTACCATACCTCATTTAGATTATTTGATCCTTCCACTCCCTTATATAATGTCATTTGTTTACATTAAAACACAAGAAAAAAGTTGTTTATGCATTGGCACATTTGTTGCCTTGATGAATTGGGTCCTCAGGTGCTGTGCAGAAGACAAAGAGCAGATGTCATGGGCCTGTTTCGCTACTACCTATGGTATTTCAAGGGGCATCTCAACTGTACACTTGTGGAAAACTACTGTTTTCTTTTTTTAAAAAAATTACCCCCAACCTTCATTCTTCTTACTTCCTAGTTCCAATGCATCTTACTTTTTATTTTTTGTTGAAATTATTATGATGTCCCCGCCCCATTAACCCCATCTATCCCATCTCCACCCCTTCCTAAGACTTCATCACACATGCATATAAGTTCTTCAGTTACCCAAAGAACCAGCCAATGTATTTTATAATCTTTAGATTGGTTACATAAAACATTGTAAGTAACTTTGCTAGATTTTCTTCTGAACCTATAAATATAGGTAAGAAAGGAGAATTTTAAATTTTTATCAATTGATAAAAACAATCAATTCCCTAGGAATTGTGGTTTATAGCAATTTGCTTGTTTTGGATCCTCAAAAAGCAAATACAGTAGATCAATGTTCCTTACTTGACAATGAAAGTAAGCAACTGAAATAGAAACATAAGTTATATAATAGCTTTTATACCAGTATCAGAAATGTCTCTGGCCTGTGCACTATCAATTTATGAAATTTCTACCCAAAATGCAACCAATTGTGCTTGGCAAATTTCCCACCAATTTTAAAAGAAATGAAGAGAAACCTGGTTTGCCCTTTTTTGTTTAATATTACTGGATTGTTCCATTTTATAGAAAAGCCTTTCAACATTAACATTTTAGCATGCCACAGGTAAAAATTTTCTGTTAGTGAAAGAATATAATTTTATGATTAGGAGTGTGGGTTTTTAAATCATATTTCCAGGATGAAAACTAAACTTTGTTATTTACTAGATATGTACACAGGAAAGTACATTAACCTCTTTGGGCCACATTTTGTTCATTTGTTCCTGGAGATGACAATAGTGCCTACATTGCCTTGGCCTGGTACTCAGTTGATTAGAGAAACTTCTATCTCCAGTCAGGGCACATACAAAAAGTAATCAGTGAATGCATAAATAAGTGGAACAGCAGTATTTTTTTTCTCTCTAAAATCAATAAGTTAAAAAATAATAAGTCCTATTTCACATAGGATTGTTATAAGAATTAAGTGGTTTAGCACATGTAAAGTGGTCACAATATTTCCTAGTGTATAAAAAGTTCACTTTCAGTGTTAGCTATCAATGCTATTATTTTACTGTTGAGATGAGTTTTCCTATATTGTTCAGAATATTTTGATTCTACCCACTCTGCATTGAAATATTTATTAGTTAAAATACCTCTTTTTTGACAAGTGATTTATGGCAGCTTAAAGTATACATACTAGTATTGTTAAAAATCATGGTGAATAGGAAATGAGCATCATTTATTGAGTGTGAAACTGGTGGAGATTCAATATAAATATACACATGCCATACACATGTCTACTTATCAGAGTTAATCAGAAATTCAGATTGGAGTTTCCCAGGTATCATCCTATATAATAAAAAGGTAATATGCAAATAGACTGAATGTCAGAACAACTGAACAACCAATCAAAGCATAATCTACATCTATAAAAGAGTAACATGCAAATTGGTGTCATTCCACTATGCCCACCAGCCAATCAGAGCAATATGCAAATTAATCCAACAAAGATGGCTGTTAATTGGTATATACAGGCGCAAGTGAAGACAGTGTAGAAGGAAGCCAAGTGCTGCAGAAGGGAGTGAAGTGGAGAGAAGGGAACGGAGCCAAGGCAGTGGAGACAGTGGAGAAGGGAGAAAACGAGGCAGCAGAGAAGGGAGGGAGCCAAGGCGGCCGGGATGGGAGGAAGCAGGCAGAGGAAATGGGAGGGAGCCGAGGCGGCAGAGATGGGAGGAAGCTGAGGCAGTGGAGATGGGATGGAGCAAAGCACGGGCTTTTCTCCATTCTCTGCTTTGCTTCAGCTTAGGAAGCCCTATTCTTGTAGGAATAGGCTGAGAAAGCCCTATTCTTGCAGGCATCTTGAAACGGGCTTGTAGTATGCTAATGATATGCTGAGGCTGCTCAACTGCTCGCTATGATGTGCACTGACCACCAGAGGGCAGATGCTCTGACCGTTAGGTTAGCTTGCTGCTGGGGTCTGGCCAATCAGGACTGAGTGAAATGGGCTGGACACACCCTGGAACCTTCCCATGGTCCCTCCCCAGCCCAATTTGTGCACCAGTGGTGTCCCTCAGCCTGGCCTGTGCTCTCTCTCAATCCGGGACCCCTCGGGGAATGTCAAAGACTCGTTTTCATCCTAATCCCGCAGTCCACTCCCCTTGGGAGGGCACCAGACCCAGGGCTAATGGCTGACAAGTGCTGCTGTGGCAGTGCGAGCCTCTCCTGATTGGGACTGATTGGGTGCAAGCCGGTGGCAGGCACAGTGGGTCCGGGATGAATGGGAGCAGCAGGTAGGAGCTGCAGGCAGCGTTGGATTGTGGGTTTCAGCCTGATCCCAGCAGGCCACCCAGAGGGACCCCACCCATGCACAAATTCATGCACTGGGCCTCTAGTATTTTATAAATAATATTTATAATTTTTGTTTAATAACTTCCTATTTCTTTCCATACTCACAAACTAACATGTCTGGTTAGGTAAAATTCATTGCTACCATTTTAAATCCATCCCAATTATATGGAGTTTTTTAAAGCATTTTTTCTTTTTAACGCTAGTTTGTGAATGCAAATACTCCATGTAGCAGAGGGGAAAAAAGTAAGCACTTGCCAATATAGCCTGCATACTCATACATTCATGTGATCAGCATAACCTGATCATTCTGATTTTTTTATTTTTACCATTCTTATACTCGTAAGCTATTACATGAGATTGTATTCCATTAGGTTTGTTTTTTTTTCAGGCAAATTAAAATTAAAATTTTCAACCCTCCTGGAATTTTTATCTTATTCACTTAACATTCTGAGCTTATTCCAAGTTCTTGAGCTTATACTCTGAAAAGTAAATTTTGATTTATGTGTATTAGTAGACATTCCCAGTATAAAGTTCGCACTTTTATCACTGGGATTTACATTGGCCTCCTGGTAAGAGAAACTAGAAATAGCAATGGCATAAGCAAGCCCAAATGTAAACAGTGGAGAGCTCGTTTGGAAGCTTAACAAGGTCATAACAGATTCAGGATCCTTCTGTCTTTGCACTTTTTCTGTCTTTAGTAGTCACTCACATCATTAAGGCTACAGAATAGCAATTGGAGCTCCATTAAACACAAAGAGAGAAAAGGTAAAATGAAATATGCAAAAGGAAAAAGAATTTAGGAATGATGTCCATCTCATTTTTAAGGAGCTCTATTGGAGATCCTACCCAGTAATTTTCACTCACATCTCTTGAGCTGCCCCTAGCTGCAAGGGAGTCTTAGGAATGATGGCTTGAGCATGTTCACACTACTTCTTAAACTAAGCTGGAGTTTTACTGATAAGAAATGAAGGATGGCTATTGGGGAGAAAATTCTTAGGCTTTGCCATAATCCCTGACTTCTTATGTCCTCTGTTAGACAGGTGTTTAATGTTAATTATTTTTTAGTCTCTTCCATTTGAGTAGATGCTATTTCCATTTTTAGGCAACAATAGCCACGTTTAGCTTTCTTAATTGAAAGCATACCTCCTTTATTCCTATAAGAAGGAGGAAGGTTAGGATTTTCTTACTTTCCTGATCCAGCTGGTAGGCAGCAGTGGATTTTAGAAGGCTGACAGGATGTTTCCCACTTGGTTCCCTTGGTAGGATAAATCTGTTTTAAAATGCGCCAGACAGATGGTATTTTTTATAAGGCTTCCATGATCAAGTACACACTATAAAATCCTGAATGATGAGGAGGAGCAACCGTGTTTATTTAAAATGAGAGGAAAAACGGTAGTCACACTAACTTTCATTTGAGTAAATGGTGCTTTGTTCCATTGGTTCAATTTTGGCTCCTGAGGATTTCCTAATAGGAATCAGGTATGCATCCCAGCTGTGGGGCAGCTCACACTAGTGAACTTAGCCAGTTCTGTCAGCATTAGAAATGTGAAGGTAAGCAAGCAATGATTGTCTAAGCTTCAGAGGTACCGCAAGGTGAGATCTGCACCACACATATTGCCTTTATGAATGTTTCCCCATTTTGTGTATGGACTTTAAATTGTTTTTATATACAGCCACTGATGTTTATAGATTCTTTAAGGTATGATGTATTTAACATGCCAGTTTTTCTTTAAATGCTTCTGTTGCATTTCAGGGAACCATTTGTATGTTAATATAACAGAAACTTTCCTGAACCTACTTTTTAGGAAGAAAAGATAATTACATGCTTCATTGACTGTATCTACAGGGCTTTTGGCATCTGGACAGGTTTTTGTACTAGTGTATAAATGTAAGAAACTCCTACATATTTATAGCAAAACAGATATTGTGCCAAGGCCCCCAGCCATAACTGAAGTTCTTATCTGAGAAGGCAGTGTGGTAATGTGATTTAGTGAATAGGTTTGGAGTCGTACACACCTGGACTTGAATCCAGGCCCTGCCACTTAGGCAAGTTATGACATTTTTTAAGTCTCAATGGCCTCATTCATAGAGTTTTGAGAGAATAAAAATGAGATAATAAATAATAGATGTTTCTCAATGATGCCCTGCATGTATATAATTTCCTCCCTTGAGCTAGGACTGGACTGAGTGACATGGGTTACTAAAGGGTCATGACTTTGTGTTGGGTGTTCGCTCACTCTCTCAGTGTGCTCCTGCTCTTTCTCACTCTCAGATTGCTTCCTTTGGGGGAATTAAAGTCAGCTGCCATATTATTAGGTACCCTTCAGAGCAGCTCCCACAAGCTCTGTCAGAAGTGGACGTCTTGAGGTCCATCAACAACTCTAGAGTGAACTTGGAAGCAGATTCTTCCCCAGTTGAACTTTGAGTTAACTACATCCCAGCCAACAATTTGATTGCAACACCTCATGAAACACAATGAGCCAGAGGCACTCAATGAAGCAGCACCCAGTTTCCTGAACCACAAACACTGAGATGATAAATATTTGTGTGTTTTTTAAACCACTAGGTTTGGGGAGATTTGCTAGTAATAGGTAACTAATACAACACATAAGGAGGTTCACCTATGCTTCGGAGGTAGCAAACACAACCAATCAAGAATTAGTAACACTATTCAAAATAAGAAAAGACCAGATTTAACCCAGCAATACAGGATTATTAATTGTGCTCTGTAAAGCAGCTTCGCTATATGTGTACAGAGAGTGCAAGAGTAACCCTTGTGGACAGTCTCCCTTGCCTGTTTTTGTAAGTTGAAACTTACAAGTAAAATATATGTCATTTGAGAATTTTAAGATAGCTCAGGAAGAATCCAAGAGGTCATATAATTTTTTCTTCTACTCCAGAATAAGATAATATTTATATCACTAAAGATCAAAACTAAAAAAGGAGGTAGATGTAAATTTCAGATATCATTTCTTAGATGGGCACAAAAGAATTGCTAAAATCTTCAAAACTCAAATTGATAAAAAATACAACAGTTTGTTATGTGAACAGATTGTTAATACTATTTGTTTGGGATATTTATGTTAATTTAATCTGCAAAAGATCATTCTACATATTACGGTATTTGCACTAAACAAGATCTCAAAAAAAATAACATACAAAAAGATTGTTCGTGGTTTGGGAGCATGTAACAAATTGTCTTAAAATTTTCATGTATAATGTCATATTAAAATCAGTCCCCTTGCCACAGTCAATGCATCTTATATTCGAGATACATTCTTTACTTGTGATTGAACTCTCGAAAGTAATAGGTGTACCAGTAATAATGGCAGATTTCGTAATCTAAGAAAACACAATAATTTCAAGAGAAACATCAGAAGTGCTTTGTTCAAAGTAATGTCCATCGCTAGCTACACATTTTGCCCATCTTTCAGGTAATTTGTGGATACCGTCCCAATAGAACTTTTCTTGTTTTGAGGCAAACCATTCAGAGACCCAATTTTCCACTTCTTTATACGTTTTGAAGTGCTGCTCAGAAAGTGTGTGTGCCATCGTTCAGAACAGGTGGTAATCTGAAGGAGCAAGGTCTGGTGAATACAGTGGTTGGGTTAATACTTCCCAGGCAAGATCATTTAACGTGTCTTTAACTGGTTTTGAAGTGTGTGATGATGTGCGTTATCATGAAGCAAAATTACTTTGCCATGTCTTCTGGCACATTCTGGTTGTTTCTCGATCAAAGCATGGTTCAAATTTGTTGTCGGTAGGGATCAGTATTAATGGTTTCATCTGGGTTTTGGAAGCTCATAATACACCACACCTTCCCGATCCCACCAAAAGCAGAGCATTATCTTCTTTCCAAAGCGATGTGGCCTTGCAGTACATGTTGATGGTTGACCTGGATCAACCTATGATTTTGTGCGTTTGGGATTCTCAGAATAAATCCACTTTTTATTGACAGTCACAATTCGATGCAAAAAAGTATTTATTTTGTGCCATTGAAGCAACATCTTACTGATGACTTTTCAGTTTTCATTTGTCTTTCATTCAGTTGATATGGCACCCATTTTTCTTCCTTTAAAATCTTTCCCATTGTTTGTAAATGATCAGAAATTGTTTGCTGAGCAACGTTTAATCTTTCTGTAAGTTGTTTTTGAGTTTGACATACATCTTCATCCAATAATGCCTGTAATTGTCGGTCTTCAAACTTTTTTGGTTGACCTGGGCTTTCTTTGTCTTTCACATCGAAATCATTACTTTTAGAGCGTTTAAACCAGAGTTCACAGATGGAGCATATTCAACGTAAGCTTCCTGAAGTATAGGATAACTTTTTCTTCAAAATAAAGTAATAAAAACTTCCCGCAAATGCTCTTTTTTGGCATGAAATTCGACATTTTTAAGTGTAAAAATATCTATGATGTTAACACCTTCAGCAAATTTGACATATGAAGTTGTGAAGCTTGTTGTCAATACAACAAAATAGCATACATATCAAATCGCATATATATCAACATATGTGTAACTCCATCTATTGAAAAAAATCTGCATTATTAACTGTACACTTAGTAAAATATGGAATGTATTATTAGGTAAATATAACACTTGGATTCTAGCACAAAGATAGGATTTCTATGCAACTATAATATAGTTTCATCTGAATTTACTTTTTTTCTAAAAGTTTCCTCCATTTAAAGCTTTCTTTTTAAAGTGTTTTAGAATTTTTAGATTTTCTTTGGAAATTGTCTGAATTAGTAAAGTAGTTGTTAACAGAATTCTTTTCTTTTCACATTCATTAAACTTCACGTATGGAAGTTTATACTAGAAAGAGTAGTGCCTGCTATCAAACAAGTAAAATCTTGACTCAATAGTACAGTGAATCCTTTCCTGGCAACTGCTATTGCTTAACTTGTAATATTGAATAAGATTGTATCCAAGGTGGTGTATCTGCACATTGGAGTCTGGAATGCATATTCCTTTATTCTGCCCAGATAATTTAGCTAAGAGCAAAAATTCATATTTCCATTTCCCAGTGGATTCTGTGGTAGTTTGGAATAAATGGAAGAACTGCCCAAAAATGCAGAATTTATTATAGATGATTCAAAAGCAGAGAAAATACTTACCCTAAGACATGTTAAAACAAACAAACAAAAAAAACAACACAAGACAAAAAAAAAAATAATAATAACATGGTTTTTAAGTTGTGGCCAATAGGATTTAAGACTCTTTATGCCCGTTTTTCATTTACTCCAAAAGAGCATCTGTAATTGATCTTGTGCATGCTAGAAAGTTTCTTCATATGCTGACATTTTTTAACTATGTAGTCAGATAGACTACATAGACTTGAAATATATTTTTGAGTTGAAAAGTATTCTCAAAAGAGAACAGGATATGTGAACTCTGGATTGAAAGTCTTTATGGGACGTGAATGAAGGTCTATAAATATTCTGGTAAAGCAATTAGGCCTGTATTTTCTGAAATTCAGGATTGAGGCAACTGGCACCACATTAGTTCAAACCACTGCCCTACCTGAATCTTTTAGTCGGAGTCATTCTAAACGTGTATTTCATGTAACACTATTATCCTGAGTTGGTTCAAAATCTCCTTCAGCATGATTTACAGTTATGGCATAGTTATATTCCTAATGAGGGGATGTCATGGCTAAACTTCAGTTTTATATATAATACTAGAGGCCCGGTGCACAAAAATTTGTGCACATGGCGGGGGGGGGGGTCCCTCAGACCCGCCCATGCTCTCTCATAGTCTGGAGCCCCTCAGGGGATGTCCACCTGCTGGCTTAGGCCCGCTCCCCAGGGGATTGGGCCTAAGCTGGCAGTCAGACATCCCTCTGACTGCCCGGAAGCCCTCAGGGGATGTTCACTTGCCAGCAGGGAGCAGGCCTAAGCTGCAGTTGGACATCCTTAGGACTTCTGAGGAAGCAGGAGAGGCTCCCACCACCACTGTTGTACTGGCAGCCATCAGCCTGGCATGTGGATGAGCACAGCTCCCCCTGTGGGAGCACACTGACCACCAAGAGTTATCTCCTACATTGAGCGTCTGCCCCCTGGTAGTCAATGTGTATCATAGTGACCAGTCATTCCCAGTCATTCTGCTGTTAGGGTCAATTTTCATATTGCCCTTTTATTATATAGGATAGAAGCCTGGTGCACAGGTGGGGGCTGGCTGGTTTGCCATGAAAGGTGTCCCGGATCAGGGTGGGATTCTCTGCTGGGGTGCCTGGCTAGCCTGGGTGAGGGGCTGATGCCTGTTTGCTGGCTGGTCACAGCCCCTTCAGGGTGGGTGTTCCAGCTGGGGTGCCTGGCCAGCCTGGGTGAAGGAATGATGGCTGTTTGCAGGCTGGCCAAGGCCCCCAGTGACCCAAGCTTGCAGCAAGGCTTGCTGGAAGCAGGTATCTGGGATTTATTTATCTTCTATAATTGAAATTTTGTTGCTTTAACTGGATCCCAGGTCAGGTTGCCCCTGACAACCCAGGCTCCCAGAGCTTCCTTGAGCCCAAGCCGACTGGAAGCAGGTATCTGGGGTTGATTTATCTTCTATAATTGATTTATCTTCTATTATCTTCTATAATTTGTTGCCTTGAGCAGAGGCCACAGCGAGCCAAGGCAGGCGGGAACCTTAGCTTCCTCCATCACCAGGGCAAGTCTCCTGCTTGTTCCAGCTCCGTGGCTGCCGGCCACCATCTTGGCTGGGTTAATTTTCATGTAGTTGCCCTGATTGGCTGGTGGGCATGGCTTAGGTATAGCAGAGTGGTGCCTAATTTGCATATTATTCTTTTATTAGATTATATATTCCTCTTGGAGTCAAATTTATTTATCTGAAAAACATAAAGACAAGACTATTTTAAAAGAGAAACTCTTTATGGTTAGTGTACCAGTAATAAAATAAGATACTATAGAATATCCATTAATGCAACCAGTAATGTTACAGATAAGTCTGAATTTTCTGAGGCTGAAATGATGAGAAGCATAATTTGAGGATAAAAGAGAAAAGTAAAGATGGTGGTATTTAGAGGGAATATGTTTAAATGTTATAATAAAAATAATCAGACCTCAAAAATGACTTGCTCTTCTTCATGTCCATCAGCCCTTCATATGGTGATTTCATACAATGAAACAAATTAAATTAATGAAATGAAATTATGTTTGTATATTAAGTTTTAAAATCAATTCATAATGCACTTGCTTCATGTCTACAGCAAGAGTAAGGGTAGTCATATCTCACCTTTCTGTCTCACTGCTGGTCCTCCTAGGATATCTTATCCTTCCATTGTCAAAACTTAGTGAGGCCATAATACATAGTAGGGTTTCTTAAGCAAACATAAATTTAGGTTAATACATGTTAAAGGAGTATGTATATATTTTTTAATGTAGGAGGACATAATTGGATTTGTGAAGTTGGCCTCTTAACCACTGGGATCATCCACTTGCCACATCTGTAGAATGTAGATGTTTGCCTCAGCAATCTCCAAGTCCCTTCCATTATAGCTTCATGATTACTTGTTATAAACGGCAGTGTGATCTTCTCCCAGCATTAACAATTTGTTTCCCATCTAGAGGAGTTGTCAAAAGAAATTGATTTTTTGGGCATTTTTCAAAGTATGCTTTACATACATGTGCACACATGACTCCAAATTTTAAAGTCTGACAGACATTACCTGTACTGTATAGCCATTTTGGTAATTCACAGTGCTTCTTAGCACAAAGCTCTGGGAAGTTCTATGGAAAAGAAATCATACACACACACACACACACACACACACACACACACACACCCTGTTTCCCCAAAAGTAGGATGTCCTCCGAAAATAAGACCTACTTCCGGTTTTGCCACTCGCTGAAATATAAGGCATCCCCCCAAAATAGACCTCCCCGAAAATAAAGACTTCTCCGATAATAAGGCCATTCAAGGACAATTAACGCATGGAAATTAATGACTACATTGAAAATAGAATGGAGAGAAATCAGCATGGAAACTTTGTGAAACCTAAATTGCAAGAGGTTGTGACTTGGGTGAAGAATTCATAGGAGAAAAATCACTGACAGTCGCATTGCAAATACACTACGAGCAGGCTACCTTGACAAGAAGTACTAATTTAAGGACAGTGCTATTGCTAAACATGAAAGATTTGATCCACTGATTCTGAAAGAAATGGAGTCACAAGAAATTCACCAGGAAATTCAGGGTTTGGATTGTTATGATGATGTTCCAGAAGATGATGACATGACTGTCATTGAATAAATGAGTTAAATGTACCATAGATTGTTGCATATGGAAATAATGGTGGTAACAAGAAGTTCTTGTTTCTGTAGGATTCACAGTTTGTCTGGTTATGCTGGTTTGTGATGACAACTACTACCATACCGTATACCGGTAGTAATAAATTTCCTTTTTTGTTGTTGTTGTTCAACAATGTATACCGTATTCTTCTTCATGGAAAAATAAGACAACCCCTGAAAATAAGACCTAGCGCATCTTTGGGAGCAAAAATTAATATAAGACACTGTCTTATTTTCAGGGAAACAGGATATATATATATCAGAAGCTGAAGCAAAACAGCAGGCCGGGCCTGATTTCTAAGGGAAACATTGTTTCATTATAGAAGCCAGAGCTGAAGCAGAGAGGAGATTTCGTTAACTGCCTAGGCCCCGGCTTAAAGGAACAGTGTATCAATTATAGAAGATAAACCTCAGAAACCTGCGTCCAGCCAGCCTTGCTTGGACATTGGGTCAATGGGAGCTGTGGGCACCCTGAAAGTCTGATAACAGCCATCAGCCCCTCACCCAGGCTGACTAGGTACCCCAGTAGGGACCCAAAACCTGAAGGGACTGTGGGCAGCCTGAAGATGGTCCTCAGCTCATCACCCAGGCTGGCCACACCCCAATGGGGTGAGGATACACACTGGGCGGCTTGGCCAGCCTGCAAACAGCCATCAGCCCCTCACCCAGGCTGGCCAGTCATGCCAGCAGGTAGGGATCCCAGACTGTGAGAGGGCACAGGTCGGGCTGATGGACCTCCCGAGTGCACAAATTTTTGTGCACCGGGCCCCTAGTCCTATATAATAAAGAGTTAATATGCTAATTAGACCAAACAGCTGAACAACCTTTTGGACATCCTTCCAGACAACCTTCCAGATGGAGCTGGAGCTGCGAGGGCCAGCCGGGGCTGTGAGGGCCAAGCCCCTTGCACGAATTTAATGCATTGGGCCTCTAGTTTATTAGAATTGGGCAAACTAACCATGTTCATGAACAAAACTCTAATTTTCCTCTGGCCAATTTACTCTAGCTTCAGTTCATCATATCTCATTCTAAGAATCACCTTCATTTCTCTTTTCATCCACACTTTTAAGCTATCAGCAATTTAAATTGGTCCTATCTCAAAGTATGTCCCAAATCTGACCTGCTGTTAGCCTCCACTGCCAGCAGTTTGATTAATATTGCATCTTTCCCAGACCAAAAGTCTTCTCACTGGGTTTTCTTCTACTCATGTGCTCCTACAGTCTGCTTTTCCCAGTAATAAGTATGACAGTTTTCAAACATGAGTTGCTGGAACTCTTCCAATGACCTGCAGTGCCCTACATGCTCTGACCTCCATCCCCTTCTCCGATCCTCTCTCCCATCAGTTCCCTCCTTGCTCATTTTGCTCCATTCTCTTATTTATTGCCAATAATCAGCCCAAGTCTGACCCACATTCTTGACTTTTCTCTTGCAGTTTCATCTAACTTGCAATTGTCTTTCCTGATGTTTTTTTCATGGTGTCTTTCCTCCCTTACTTTATTCAGGTCTCATCATTATGACTATCTCCAGTGGTCTCTAATCATCCTACCCAACAGATAGACCCTCAGCCTCTTTAAAATCCCTTACTCTACTTTTCTTATTTTTTATAGTGCTGATCTCTATTAATTTGTGTCCTCAAACTAAAATATCTACACTAATAAAAGAGAAACATGCAAATTGGTGTCACTCCACTATCCCCAAGCCATGCCAGCCAATCAGAGTGACTATATGAAAATTAACTCAACCATTTGGCGGCTGGCAGCCACGGAGCTGGAGCAAGCAGGAGGCTTGGTTGCCCCAGTGATGGAGGAAGCCAAGCTTCCCGCTTGCCCTCGCTAGCTGTGGCCTCTGCTCAAGGCAACAAAGTTTCAATTACAGAGGATAAATAAATCCCAGATACCTGCTTCCAGCCAGCCTTGCTGGGAGCTTGGGTCACTGGGGGCCATGGCCAGCCTGCAAAGTCATCAGCCCCTCACCCAGGATGGCCACACCCTCATGGGGTGAGGGTTCCCACTAAGGAGCTTGGCCAGCCTGCAAACAGCCATTAGCCCCTCACCCAGGCTGGCCAGGCACCCCAGAGGGACCTCCACCCTGATTCGGGATACACTTTAGGGCAAACCAGCTGGCCCCCACCCATGCACCAGGCCTCTATCCTATATAATAAAAGGGCAGTATGCAAATTGACCCTAACAGTGGAATGACTAGTCACTATGACACACATTGACCACCAGGGGGCAGGCGCTTAATGCAGGAGCTGCCCCTGGTGGTCAGTGCGCTCCCACAGAGGGAGCTCTGCTCAGCCACAAGCCTGGCTGACGACTGCCAATACAACAGTGGTGGCGGGAGCTTCTCTAGCCTCCTCAGCAGAGCTAAGGATGTCCGACTGCAGCTTAGGCCTGCTGCTCGCTGGCAAGTGGACATCCCCAGAGGGCTTCCGGGCTGCCAGAGGTCTGTCTGACTGCCAGCTTAGGCCTGATCCCCCGGGGACCAGGCCTAAGCCAGCAGGTGGACATCCCCTGAGGGATCCCAGACTGGGAGAGGGCACAGGCTGAGCTAACTCCCCCTCCCCCTGAGTGCACAAATTTTTGTGCACTGGGCCTCTACTAAATTACATAAAAGCAGAGATTGCCTTACCACTATATTTCTAGTGCCTAAAACAGTGCCTGACACATAATAGGTACTAAGTAAATATTGAATATATGGGAACGTGAAAGAATGTCTGAATATTCTTTAATCATTTTCATGATTTCAGAGAGAAAGGGAGAGGGAGAGAGAGTTAGAAACATCACTGGTGAGAGAGATAGGTTGCCTCCTACATATCCTCCACTGGGAATCAGGCCTGCAACCTGGGCATGTGCCCTTACCAGGAATTGAACCATGACCTCCTGAGTCATAGTTCGATGCTCAACCACTGACCCACATCAGCTGGGCTGTATGAATAATTTCTCCATTAGACTCAAACCTCCATCCTCAGTGTCTCTAAATGTTTCCTTCCTCCATATATGTGTCTCTATTCTTGCGAATCTGCTTTCCTAGGATTTTTTCCACATATTGCTCCTCTTTGTCCAAAAAAATGCTCTTGATACTCTAAGAGCCTGTTCACATTCTACATTTGTGAAGTTTTCTTTGCTGTCCTCTCCCACCATGAACTCCCCCACTCTCTGATCTTTCATGGACTCAGTCATTACTATACATGTCAGCACCTAATTGTTCTTTAATTGTTGTATATGTATCTCTTCAAAAATAGTATAAACCTTTAAGGACAAAGACATTATGATATACTTTTTTGCCCATGCCTCAGAACAATAATGCAGAAATAGTGTCAGTCTTGACTCTGTTATGATCAACTGGTTGACTAATTGATTAATTGATTATCTCAGTATTAAGCATGTAAATGAAACAACAGCTTGAGTGTATTCCTTTGTGGGCAGATGTTAAAGTCAGAAAAAGGAGACATCCAAATAACAATGTTCATAGGACAGCAGTTACAATAAATAAGAGACTGAAGAATTATTTTATTTTTTATCAGAAGGTAAATAGTCTTTTTTACTCAATAAGATGATGTTAAGTGGAAAATTTGTCTAAATGGTCATAGTTCTGGATCACGATACTTGACCTTTCTTCAATGCCCATGAAAGAGCTTGTTAGTGAATCCATAAAATGTATTATTACTAAGCTGATAACATTTGTTTATGAGTCAGTTTATATGGTGGATTTGCCAAATAGCCATTCTAGCTTCTTTGAAAAATTAGATCACTTTTTAGTCATGTTTAAAATTTCAGAAGGATAGGTTGTAAAAGTAACTTTGATAAAGGTAAACCTAAAATTTTCGCATCTCTTGGTATACTTTGTTTATAGAAGCCCAAAAGATATTGAAATCACAATTAGCACTACAAATGTATCTATACTAATAAAAAGGTAATATGCTAATTAGACTGAACATCTTCCAAAGCCATGGTGGCAGGGCTGAGGCAGAGGCAGTTACAGGTTATTAGACAGGCAGAGAGCAGTTAGGAGGATCAGGCCGGCAGGGGAGAGCAGTTAGAGGGATCAGGCCAGCAGCAGGTGAGTGGTTAGGAGCCAGTAGCCCCGAGGGATCCCCAATTGGAGAGGGTGCAGACTAGGCTGAGGGACCCCCCTGAGTGCACAAATTTTTGTGCACCGGGCCCCTAGTATATAACATATAATCAGATACATATGGTCAAAAACAATGTTTCAGATTTCTGGGGATATAAACAGTGTTATAAGTAGCCCCATTAAAATAAGTCATATAATTGATTTTGTATTTTGCTCTGTAGATCAGTATAAATTTACCACCAATCATATTGTGTTTTGGTGATGAGGGAATAAAAGCAAAGATCTAGAGATTTTTTTCTTTTTCCTTTGCTGTGGTATGAAGTACTGATGAAAAGATAAATCTAAGATAGGGAATAATTGGGAATTTGTGTGCTCTTTTTTTCCTCTAAGCTTATAAATATTAACTTTTAGCAAGTTGTATGCATCCAAATTGTTTTCAGCAGGATACCAGAAAACTGAAGAGATGATAAAGAGAGGAGAAAAAGATTTATAAAGCTCCAGTGTACATTTGAGGGACTTCAGAATGTCCAAGTTTTTTTGTTTCAGGTATCTGAAAAAGCTGAATAGCAGCTGAAGCAACAGAAAATGGAAGGGAAAACAAAGCAGTTAGAGCTGCACTATTAAGAAGAGATTGTAAACCCATACCCAAAAATGTTTGCCACCACTACTCTCCATATAATACTGCCAACGTGAAGTCACAGAATACAAATCTTTGATTCACTTTGAAATGAAAGCCACAAATGCAGAACTAAGCCCCACTTTTGGAGGGGCAAAAGGAATTGAATATTTTGCTGAAATTCTTATTGCTTCAATAAAGGATAATAAGGTCATGCCTAATAAAACAGAAACTGTTGAAATTCAGTAATTCGCCAAGAACATCAGTTTGATGTACTTGTTTCAGGGAGAGGAATTCACTCACCATTTAAGAGAAAGGTCTCAAGTGTCCCCTTCACAGACCATCTTCCTTACAATGCCCAGGAAAGACCCAACTTATCAGAAGCTCAGCACTGTGATGGCCCAATTTATCTTACTCGTCACAGAGTCTCGGTGTCACCTTATTGCTTCTCCAAGTGTTGAGTTCCTCTTTATTAAGTGGATTCTTGCCATCAGACATTCCGGGGAGGCATGTTGAAAGAAGTGAAGTGAGCCTGCCTAACCCAAAACCAGTATGTCCATCATCTGATAATTACTAAGTTAAGTTGACCCCAAACAAAAGCAAGAGAAAAGCACTTGTTATGTTTAAATAAAAATCTTTTAAACTTTTTGTCCTTATACATGTTTTTTCTTTTTTAAAAATCACATCTTCATGCTAAATGCATAAATCCAAGTGATTATTGTTACTTAGCAACAGTCACAGGTTGAATGCTAGGTCCGTACACATTGGGAGTTTGTGCCATATACTCCCAAAGGAGAAAAGTTTCTCCAAAGACTTTGCTTCTGAACTTTGCTTGGATTTTATGCTTTAAAAGTGTTTACTAATTTACATTTATCTGAAATATTTGATGGTATGGTTGTCAATGTGGTTGTTAAGATGTGATATATTAAAATGTATTATAAAATGCAGTAATATATTCCTGTAAGGATAGGTGAATTGTCTATGGGAACAGAATAGGGAGCCCAAAGACATATTCATGCTGATTTGGAAACCTGATTTATGAGGTAATGTTGCAGGTGACATATTCTTTGGCTCAAACAACCTCTACAAGATATGCTAGCATAAATATACAAAGGTCGGTGTTGAAGGGTGTTTAGTATAGCATATAATCTAATAAAAGAGTAATATGCAAATTAACCCACACTCTGTTATACCTAAGCCACGCCCACTAGCCAAGCCATGCCCCCAGCCAATCAGAGTGACGGTATGCAAATTAATCCAGCCAAAATGGCAACCAGCAGCCACGGGGCTAGAGCAAACAGGAGGCCAGCAATGGAGGAAACTGCCTACCTAGGCCGGCTGTGGCCTCCACTCAAGGCAACAAAGTTTCAATTATAGAAGCCACGGAGCTGAAGCAAACAGGAGGCTTCCTTGCCTGCCTAAGCAGGCTGTGGCCTCCGCTCAAGGCAACAAAGTTTCAATTATAAAAGATAAACCCCAGAAACCTGCTTGCAGCCAGCCTCGCTGGGACCTTAGGTCAATGGGAGCAGTGGCCAGCCTGCAAATGGCCCTCATCCCCTCACCCAGGCTGGCCAGGCACCCCAGTAGGGACCCGAACTCTGAAGGGACTGTGGGAAGCCTGCAAACGGCCCTCAGCCCCTCACCCAGGCTGGCCAGGAATCCCAGTAGGAACCCAAACCCTGAAGGGGCTGTGGGAAGCCTGAAAACAGCCCTCAGCCCCTCACCCAGGCTGGCCAGGCACCCCAGTAGGGACCCAAACTCTGAAGGGACTGTGGGAAGCCTGAAAACGGCCCTCAGGCCCTCACCCAGGCTGGCCACATCCCCATGAGGTGAGGGTCCCCACTGGGGGGCTTGGCCAGCCTGCAAACAGCCATCTGCCCCTCACCCAGGCTGGCTGGGCACACCAGCAGGTGGACATCCCCCAAAGGGTCCCAGACTGTCAGGCCAGGCTGAGGGACACCCCCCCTCCCCAGAGTGCACAAATTTTTGTGCACCGGGCCTCTAGTTAACTATAATAGCAAAATATTAGGAACAATCCAAAGTCTATTAATATAATAATTTAAAAGTAAATAACATATTCATTATATATACATATATATACACATATATAAATTATTATTATTATAAATATATAATGAAAAATTATGCCAGCATTTAAAAGAAGAAAACACAGCAAAGTGGTCCTCTTATACATCATAGATGGGGCTGATTAATTGGTACCCTCATTCTGGAAAACAATTTAGAAATATCTATCACAATTTAAAATATGCAAAACTTATGACCTAGAAATTCCACATATTTAGAATCTGTCCAAGACAAATGCTTGAACATCTTCTGAAGGGAGTGTACTCAGGTTGTAAATTTCTTTGGTGCTCTAAAAACAAGACAGAATTGCAATAAATACATGTCTGTCAGTGATAATATAGTTAAATCATGGAAGATAGTCAAGCAATTTCTTAAGAATGAGATAGGAAAATTTTCCAGTAATGACAGTAAAACTAACTGATTGTATGATTCTTCCCATAGTTACGATTATAAGATCTGGACCATGTGTTTTAAAACAAACAAACTTAAATGCGTGAAAGCAACCAAAAGTAGACAGGAACCACTGGATGTGGACTGGAAGGGGGTGTTGTTGATAGTCTTCTCTATTTTTTGAGTTTGGACCAAGTACAAAATAATTTTTGAAACTGTAAATATTTAGATTTCAATCTGTTTTACATATATTAAAATAAAAATGTTGAAACTTCAACTTTAATTTCTATCTTTTAGATTAGATTAAGCATATTTCACTTTAAGGATTAAAAGTGCATCTATCATTTCATAATAGATTGCCTTGCTCTATTAGGCTTAAATATGTATTTATTGATTCAGTCTCAGTAAATGTATTATGTGTCTAACATGTGCCAGATCCTTTTCTAGATGCTGGAGTACACTAGTTAGCAAGAGAGGCAAGATTTCTGTTTACCTGGGGATTATAATGCAATGAACTGTCTTGTTTAATAGACACTTGTAAGCAGAACATGTATATTCCCTAAATGGTATCATTTCAGAGGAAAAGGAAATAAAATCAAGAAAAGGGATAAGCAGGAATCCTATTTCTGTAAATATATTAAATTTGCAAAATATTAATATTTAAGAGAATGTTCGGAGTGTTCAATCATTTTACATGAGCATTTTACTACATGTAATATTCTTTATATTAATTCTTAAGATAATTTAAAAGTTTAATCTGTTTTTTTTTAGTAATTTTTAATATCTGGGTTATAGAAATGTAATTTAATACAGAATTGTTGTTTGGATTTGTCTTTTAGGTTGGCAGGAATTTGTATGAAGGATATTTAAACTTTTGCATAAAAATCACAAGTATATATTGTGAAATTGAATTTATTTGGCTTTCTTTTGAGTTCCTTCATTGTGTTGTTAATGGTAATTTTTACACCATGAACAAATTTTTTAGGGAAGAAGAGTTACAAAGTTTTTTTGATATATTCAGTAATCCTTACCATTCTGAAAGTTCTTTGTTATATACTAGAGCTCCAGTGCATGAAAATTCATGCACTCGGGGGGGGGGGGCCCTCAGCCTGGCCTGCACCCTCTCACAGTCCGGGATCCCTCAGGAGATGTCTACCTGCTGGCTTAGGCCCACTCCCCACAGAATCACGCCTAAGCTGGCAGTCAGACATCCCTCTGGCAGCCCATGAGCCCTCGGGGGATGTCTGACTAACAGCTTAGCGTTGCCACGGAGGTGGGAGAGGCTCCTGCCGCTGCCATTGCGCTGGCCAGCATGAATCAGCTTCTGGCTGAGCAGTGCTCCCCCTGTGGAAGCACACTGACTACCAGGAAGCAGCTCCTGTGTTGAGCATCTGCCAGCTAGTGGTTACTGCATGTCATAGTGACCGGTCATTCTGCTGTTAGGGTCAATTTGCATATTACTCTTTTATTATATAGGATGACTCATTATTTAACCTCTTACTATATTAATTTTTATTGAAACATTTTAAAAATCCTAATTAAAAACCCTCTAACTCAGCAGGAAGAACAAGTCAAGTAAGTTTCAACAATCCTAAAGTACACCTTTTCCAAGAACTTTCTTTAATTTCAGAAAATTGTTTATTGTTCCCTTATTCTTTGCCCCACTAAATCCTATACATGATGCAATTATGCTGCTTTTCTCTACTGTATATTTTTTTGTGTTTTGAGTGATCTTTGTGGATGTTTAATCTGTATATTCATTAAGAACTGGAATTTTATACTATTTTATATATTTTTTAATCACTCTGATCAAACTTATGGTTTTTCTTCAAAAATGAGTAACATCAGCTATGAAATTGTAATGATTTATCTTCTCATCTAATCTAATAAAAGAGTAATATGCAAATTGACCCTCACTCTGAGACACCTAAGTCACGCCCACCAGCCAGGCCACACCCACCAGTCAATCAGAGCAGCTGTATGCAAATTAACCCAGCCAAGATGGCAGCCATTAGCCACAGAGCTGGAATAAATAGGAGGCTTCCAGCTGGGCCTCTGCTCAAAGTAAAAATGTTTCAATGATAGACGATAAATAAACCCCAGAAACCTGATTCCAGCCAGCCTTGCTGGGACGTTGGGTCAATGGGAGCTGTGGATAGTCTGAGCTGGAATAAGCAGGAGGCTTGCCCCAGCAATGGAGGAAGCTAAGGTTCCTGTCTGCCTAGGCTGGTTGTTGCCTCCGTTCGTGGCAACAAAGTTTCAATTATAGAAGATAAACCTCAGTTACCTGCTTCCCGCCTTGGGCTCAAGGAAGCGCTGGGAGCCTGGATTGTCAGGGGCAACCTGACCTGGGCTCCGGTTAAAGCAACAAAGTTGTAACTTTAGAAGTTAAATAAATCCCAGCCAGTCTCGCTGCAAACAGCCATCAGCCCCTCCCTCACCCAGGCTGGCCAGGCATGCCAGCAGGTGGACATCCCCCAGGGGTCCCAGACTGTGAGAGGGCACAGGCCAGGCTGAGGGACCCCCCAAGTGCACAATTTTTTGTGCACCGGGCCCCTCGTCTTAGATAATAGCCCAGAAGTAGTGACTACATTGTCTCTGAGTTTAAAGCTCTACCTGATTTTCTAAGTCATCATCTGAAAAGGTTTTTCAAGTGGCCTTCAATAACATAATATTCTTTATCCTCCAACTAAGTGCATTTTTTCTGTCTCTCTCTCTCTCTCTTGAAAAAAAAATGACAGCTTGATCAAGTCATCCGCCAAAGAAGCCTGTCCAGTTTGGAGCTGTTCCTCTCCTGTGCTCAGAAACAGCTAAGTGCTTTGATAGCTACGGAACCAGTTGACATTGAGTAAAGAGGACATGACAAGCTAACCCACACTGGCAATGGATAAATCATTAGACCTCTCAAATAATACATGCAGTGAATTACAAAGATGCTTTTGTTTTCTTTCCAGACCTTGGTAACTGGTTTCCACTTCAAGGGATAAACCAAAACAATATTTAGAATGATCAAGAGATCTAATTTTTTTTATTTACTCCTTTACATTTACTGTTATTTTAGTAGTAGCAGCAGCAGCAGCAGCAACAGAATGTGTAATGTGACTCAAAAACCATTGAAAATTTGCACATTACCAAAAGTTAATTAGGTAAACTTTATAGCCTCTAGTCTGTTATATTGTATTTGGCAGAAGGAGTAAATATCTTTACTGATTGCTTGACAGTGACTCTTGATATGATTCTAGAATGTAATCATGCATTTATATGATTTTAAGGATAAAAAAGCATAGATTTCAACATCTGCTTCTGACATTACCACACTTTTCTGTAAAGGGATCTATTTTTGTTGGTAACAATTGAAAACACTAAAGATTATTATATTCCACTTTGATCTAATGTACCACTTAAAGGGGTATGTGTATGATATATGCTTAGTTCCTGTTTCTGTTCTTCAAAGTCACTGTGAATCAATAAATTCATTTTTAAATGAGTCATATCATGAACTTAATCTCTAGAAAAGGAATGTAACATAACCATTTACATGAAGTCAGGCTCATATAAGAGATAAATTCTTTCCCAGAATTTCAGAATGTCCTTAATTCATGAGTATTGTGCTTCAATGCAGAATCATGAGGTGTTTTCTTTTCAACATCAAAACTAAATGTCATTAAAATTATGCAAACGTTTTGTCTTGTTTTTGAAATGCTTCTACTTTTGTGGGCTTTGTACTTTTATGGGACTCATCAGTGTAATAAAAAGAACTTCAGAAACTTATTTGGTCATTTTTTAGCCATCTCTTTTAAGTTAATTCTTTCTTCCTTTTAAAAAAATCATTATTCAAACTTATATATCCATGGATGATGATTTTTTAACATACACTCTAAATCAAGCATGTCAAACAGGAATATTTTTGCGGCCCAGCCAATATAACAATATGTAAGAAATGTTTTAATAAAAATTTCATAACTTAAGTTTTACAATATCCTGTTATATATAATTATTAATAACTACAACATTCGCTAATGACTGATTACTATAATGTTGCATTAATTTCCCTTATGCCTTACACGCAGGTGCACCATTTTTCTCCACTAATACTAGTAGCAAATATTTTAGCAGCCGATTGCCACATCATTAGTCTTGTACTGACTTGTTTGTTGTGCACAACAGGAGATATTTCGCTTTCAGAGAAGAAGAAAAGTAGATTTATTTGTGTTACGCTTATTAATTTGCAGTTATTCAGTATCTGGTAATTTAATGTTCAAAAAGTATTAATTTTTATTAAAATATTCTGTATTTTATGTTAACTGTCCCAGTTAACCCCAAATTCTATTAATTACTTATTCTGCCTTAGCCTGGTCAAGACAAGCGCAGGCGTCTGAGGGTCAGCGATAATGGCGTCCCCCTCAGATCTTTAAGGCCTAAGGCAACCGAGCCAAGTCATAAACATCAGCACACAGAGACAGACTTTAATATACAATCAGACTTACCAGTTCCTAGTGGATCTTAGTACCAGTGCAGCCACCCAGCAATGCACACTGACAAGGACGAAGACAGGAGCGGCCGAAGCTCAGTCTTGGCAGGGTGTCTCGTGATCATCTCGCAGAACGACATGGAGTCCTCCTCTCTCAGGGCAGGAGATACTGAGTGTCAGAAGTCGGGGTTTTTATGTGGTCGAGTAGACACAATGGTCCTCATGGGTGGCTGCCGGCTGTGTTGTGCTGTACTGGTGCGATATGAGTCTAGGGTACGAGTTCTGGGCATTCACTCATTTGGGAAAGTACAGTCGGGTTTTGGGGGTCTCACACAGGGTTCAACTTAATATTGAAATATGGGGGTCACTACATACTAATACAATCATAACTATAACATTAACGATTACTCATTTATTTCAGCCCTTTGTATTCAGCATGTCTCTATCAAAATAAACCTACATTTCTATGAAAATTGAAGGTTTTGTTTTTTTTGTGGCCCACATAAACTTAAACCTTGTTTATTTGGCCCATGTTAGCCTTTGAGTTTGACATACTTGCCCTAAATATTTACAATAATACTTACTAAAAATCTTTAAATGTGAATAACTAGTTTCCTCTTACAAATTTAAATGAGAAATTAAGGCAAGCAGGCCACTGACTTGAATTAGAGCATAGAAAAAATAGGAGAGGCACCTGGCTGGCATGGCTCTGTGTTTGAGCATCAACCTATGAACTAAGAGGTCACAGTTCGATTCCCAGTCAGGGCATGTGCCTAGGTTGCTCACTCAATTAGGGCATGCAGGAAGCAGCAAATCAATGAGTTTCATCATTGGTGTTTCTAGCTCCCCCTCTTCTTCCATCTCTGAAATCAATAAAAATATATTTTAAAAAAATATGGGAGAGGCTTTTAATTTTAGAACAATAACACAATGTTATGGTCATATTTAAAACCACTTGACCATTTGTCATCAAATTTAAAATGATAGGTTATTTTACAACTTAACTCAGATATGATTCATATGAAAATGAAGCATCAAAGGTCACACGCTAAGATGCAGTGAGACTAAAATCCGGAGCTAGTGGAAACATCAAGAGAATATAATAGTCCACACCTCTCTTTCATCCCTACCACCACAGGAAGATTTTTTTCTTCTTTCATTTAAGCTTCCAACTTCACTGTTGACATAGACTAATTGTTGTCTGAAGTAATTTGGAACGAATTAATCCCAACCAGTCTCTGAGTATTTGCAGAACACCCACCCACCGTGCACAATAATAAACTCTCGGGTTGTTGTGATGCTTGTTTTCCCACAGAGCTGCCCTTAAAGATAACTGAGAATTATCATCTGGGCTTAGAATGTTTGAATACATTAATCATTCGAAACCAAATTAGCTAATGTTTCAGTGATGTTCAGAGATTACCACATTCAGAACTGAAGTCACTTTTTGCTCTGGTTATCCTACCACCTCAGGTAGTATTTACTAAGAGAATTAGGTGATAAATTATGTTCTATGACAGAAGTAAGAGTTCTTTCCTGCCATGTGAGCTCAAAGTCTTAAAGTAGTCAAATGTTTTTAATGTAAAATTTTCTTTGCCTATTGTATGATTTCCTTAACTTTTTGTATGTAGCATTTCCTTCGGTTATGTTTAGGTGAAGAAGGTGTCATCTTGAAAGGTGAGAGTAGGACAGCCAGTCTCAAATAGTGACTCGTTTTTGGTAGCATGCTTAAGGATTCATTAAGAGAAATGTTCTTTCCCCCACCAAAAAATGAGTTGCTGCTTTGTGCCAAGTATTTTCACATGTTGTCTCAACAACCCTGTGAAGTTAAAATAGCCTTGTGAAGTAGATGATATTTCAGCATTTATGAGTGGATAGGATTAGATGCTTACTTGCCCATGATGACAGGGTGGAGCTGGGATTCAACCCCAGAGCTTTCAACACTCAGCTTTACTCTTTCTAGTACTCTGGAGATACCTAACATTTTCTCCATGAGAAAATATCTCAAAGTTTCTATCTCATATAGCGTTTTATCACATGAATCCTTTAAGAGAAGGATATTCCCCTCCCCCTTATAAGCTTAGTTGGAATTCTAGGTCTGCCACATGCTAATTGTGGAACATTGGACACGTTGCATCTCAATTTTCTCATTTGTGAGGTGGAAATAGTGACTTTTATAGGCTTTTTGTGCAAATTAAATTAAGCCTGTAAAATACCCCACATGGTAGACCTCGCTGGTGTGGCTACCAGTTCACAGTAATTCCCCTTTCTCTGGGAATTGCCCACAAAGTACAGGTGTGGTAGCCCACAAACAACTGGCTAAACAGTGTAATTCTGCCCCTCTGACCTTGATTTACTAATCCACGGATGAAGGTCTGATCCCAACTGGGCCTCCTGTCATATGCTAAGACACTCCAACTACTTTCCCTTAGGGAGACAGACAGGAACTCTGAGGTCAGAAGTCTCTTGATCCCTGTCTTTCCTGAGTCTTGGATTCTATGAGATAACCAAATATTCTTCTAATATGCCAGCACCACTTACTTTTTCCCCTTAAGCTTGCCAGAGCCAGTTTCTATTACATGCAACCAAAAAAATATTAACCAAGGCAATCCAGCACAGAGCACACGTAATCCCTGGATACTCAGCACTTGTAAGTTCTTCATTTCCTCCGCCATACTAATCCACATCCAAAATGGGACACTCTGATTTATTTTAAGGAATGTTAAAAATATAACAGAACCAAAGCTCCTATTGTCTAACAAAGCCAAGTAAATCACAGATACCTAAAACTATGAACAAACAGTGCCCTAGTTTGAAGTTCTTTGTCACTTAGAATCTGGAGTATATGTTTGCTAAATGCTGACTCATGTTCCCATTCAAAGGAGTCTTGCTCAAGATTGCTTTGAAATCAAAACCAGAACAATGTCCTTATGATTGGTGTTATTCTGCACTAGTCAAGTATCTATAATTATAGCTTTTTTAAAAAATCTGACAGTTAAACTGAATGGAATCAGGAAATGCTATCTATGTTTTAAATAACAAAAAACAGTAGTTATTCATTCACTGAGTTACAAAGGTATTATTTGCGAAAAATAAAATCTGAATTTAGGGGAAAAAGAAACATATGTAAGGACCTGGAAAACATAAAACTCCAAGGGAAACAGGAGAGTTGGGTCAAAGCACTTAGCCAGAGTCTTCTGTTTACAAACCAGTTAAACACTCCACTGTGTTTCCAAAGACTCTACTAAGGAAGCAGAAAGCCAGCATGTTCTGAATCTACACTTACTTGTAAGCATCACTGTCAGCATCATAGTGAGTGGGTAGAAACAAGATACGAGCATTTACAGTTGTGACTGACTTCCAGAATTTACAATCGAGGTAAAAGAAAAACTGTGCCCTTTATTTAATTGAGAAACAAACACATTGCCTACACCCAGGCTGCCATAATGCAGGGACTATGTGGGCATAAATATGGGTACATATAAGTAGGAAAATAGTGGGTAAAATTTTCTTTGCTCTTGTCTAGTTCTGTTTTCTTTTTCCCTGAAGCATCCATTCTCAATAAGTAACTTGCCTTTATATTCCCTCTCCCCCTTCCCCAGGGATTACATACTAGGTTTTTTCTATGGAGTCCTTATGGAATTTAATATCTTGTTTTAATTATCATTTATAATTAATAATTTGTGTTCTTGTTTAGATCTATCTCCTCCTGAAGGAAGAGCCCACATTTGGTTTGATTCTTGTATCCCAAAAGCAGTTTACTGTGTCTAGCTGTGGTGTGGACTTAGTATATAGCTGTGAGTTTATACATAATTGAATTAAGCAATCATTGTACCTCTTTTTTTAAAAATATATACTTTTTTGTTTTTTTTACAGAGAGGAAGGGAGAGCGATAGAGAGTTAGAAACATCAATCAGCTGCCTCCTGCACACTCCCTACTGGGGATGTGCCCACAACCAAGGTACATGCCCTTGACCGGAATCGAACCTGGTACCCTTCAGTCCCCTGGCCAATGCTCTACCCACTGAGCCAAACCAGTTAGGGCTCATTGTACCTCTTTATAACTCAACTAATCTCTAGCTAATAGTTCTGACTACTAATTTAAAGAAATAGCTAAGACTGCTGTGTTTCTAACTGAGGTCCTATGAGAACTCAATTAAATGGTATTCTCATAAAAGAGCTTTCATAAAACAGTAACCAGCCTTCTATGAATCAATAAAACATCTGAACACTGAAATGAATTTCACATTTCAGAAAGCTACTAGAATAACTAAATCAGTAAATCGTAGCTACTAGAATGCTACTAAATTGATAGAAATGTTCTACCCAAATTATAAGATCCCCTAAAGAGTGAAAATATGAAAACATATGGAAAATTTATATATGAAATAATTTCTTAGGATGCCAAGCGGTGCCTATCCATAGAGTAAGAAATAACAGCCTATAGATGTTAGGGTATATATTAAATTCACTGGTCCTGGTTCATCAGGTTTAGTTATTACAAGGAGGAAAGAAGAAAATTTGGAGAGATTGTATGCATATGGTTTTGTGATCAGAGTGGGCGATCCTATGGGAGTTGTGGGTGAAGAGAGGAGAGGTGTTTGGGAGTGGATCAGATCAGGGAATGTCCAGAACAATGTCATACGAGAGCCTGGGTGATAAAGGATGCCAAAGAGTATCTGGTCGTCTCCCAATTTTGATGTAAACTGGTCTTGTATTTTTGGAATACACACAGAAATCAAGAAACAGACTAATTCAAAAGGTAGGAAAATTTGACTCAGTTCTGGCAAACATTCAGTTCTCAGAAGTCTGGGAGCTGATTTCAAAAGGAAAAACTGAAGCCACAGAATGTACAAATCACTGACCAACACAGCTCCGATACTGAAACAGATTATAGAAAATTCCTTGTGGCAAAAATATACATAATGAATGCTGAGCTCTTCCTCTTCTGTGTAGGCATTCTTTTCTGAAAATGTTAGTAACCTCTCCACATCGTCGAAAGCACTACCTTTAGAAACATACTTTTTCCCTGTAGTGTTCTTTATCTTTATTTTTCTGCTTTCCATAACTTCCAAAATGTAAATGTTTAATTTACACTATAAAAATTTTAAACACACCTGGCCAGGTGGAGCATCCCCTACACCAAAAGGTTGCAGGTTTGATCCCAGGTCGCAGCACATGCATACGGGAGGCAACCAACTTTCTTTTTCACATCAATCTCCCTCTCTCTCTCTCCCTCCATCCCTCTATCACTCTCTCCCTTCCTCTCTAAAAAAATCAATTAAAAATCATATCCTCAGGTAAGAATTTAAAAAAAAATTAAACAGCGACTCAGTACAATTTTAGTGAATCAGTGAGCTATTCTTAAAATTATGTTATAATTTTATAGGCAAATATGTTTTTATGTTCATGGCCTTTTAGATAAAGATAAACACAATTTAGTTTTCTTATAATTTCCTCCTTTTTCTCATAAAGCATGGAAAAGACTTTTCTTCTTTGTATCAAATCAAAGCTGGCATTTTGGTAGCAGTTATATAAAACTAGTGGCTCGTTGCACGTGTTGGGGGGTGCCTCTTAGCCCAGCCTGCACCCTCTCCAATCTGGGACCCTTGGGACATCCGTCTTGCATTCTGGGACCATTGGCTCCTAACTGCTTACCTGCCTGCCTGCCTGCCTGATCGCCCTTAACCACTCTGCCTGCCACCCTGATCACCCCCAACT